>CAKNYM010051073.1:113558-127971 GCA_932195095.1 Andricus curvator
ATGTAGAAAATTCGTCTTTTTGCCTTAAAAATTCAACTATTTGGTAGAAAATTCAACATTGTTGTAGAAAATTCTTTTTTTTAATTGAAAATAAATTTTTTTACATGAAAATTTACCTATTCCATTTTTGATTAAAAAATTATCTTTTTAGCTTGAAAATTCAACTTTTTGGTTGAAAATTTATATAGTTTTTTTTTTGAAAATTCGTATTTTTTGGTAGAAAATTAATATTCTTGTTTGAAAATAAACTTTTTGATTGATAATTCATATTTTTAAGTTGAAAATTCAACTCTCATGTAGAAAATTCGTCTTTTTGCCTTAAAAATTCAACTATTTGGTAGAAAATTCAACATTGTTGTAGAAAATTCTTTTTTTTAATTGAAAATAAATTTTTTTACATGAAAATTTACCTATTCCATTTTTGATTAAAAAATTATCTTTTTAGCTTGAAAATTCAACTATTTAGTTGAAAATTGTATATAGTTTTTTTGAAAATTCGTCTTTCTTGGTACAAAATTAATATTCTTGATTGAAAATAAACGTTTTGATTGAAAATTCATATTTTTCAGTTGAAAATTTAACTGTCATGTAGAAAATACGTCTTTTTGTCTTAAAAATTCAGCTATTTGGTAGAAAATTCAACATTGTTGTAGAAAATTCGTTTCTTTAAATTGAAAATAAATTTTTTTACATGAAAATTAAACTATTCCATTTTTGGTTAAAAATTGAACTTTTTAGTTTGAAAATTCAACTACTTGGTTGAAAATTTGTTTTTTGGCTTAAAAAATTCAACTATTTAGTAGAAAATTCAAATTTTTGTAGAAAATCCGTTTTTTTAAACTAAAAATAAGTTTTTTCAAATTAGAATTTAACTATTCCATTTTTGGTTGAAAAATTATCTTTTTAGCTTAAAAATTCACCTATTTGGTTGAAAATTTATGTAGTTTTTTTGAAAATTCGTCTTTTTTGGTAGAAAATTAATATTCTTGATTGAAAATAAACTTTTCGATTGAAAATTCATATTTTTAAGTTGAAAATTCAACTGTAATGTAGAAAATTCGTCTTTTCGTCTTACAAATTCAACTATTTAGTAGAAAATTCAACTTTTTTTGTAGAAAATTCGTTTTTTTAAATTGAAAATAAATTTTTTTACCTGAAAATCAAACTATTTCATTTTTGGTTAAAAATTGAACTTTTAGTTTGGAAATTCAACTTTTATGTTGAAAATTCGTTTTTCTTGCATAAAACTAATTGTCTTGGTTAAATTTGAATTTTTTTCATTGAAAATTCAACTGTAATATAGAAAATTCGCTTTTTGGCTTGAAAATTCAACTATTTAGTAGAAAATTCAAATTTTTGTAGAAAATTTATTTTTTTAAATTGAAAATAAATTTTGTTACATAAAAATTAAACTATTCCATTGTTGGTTGAAAATTGAACTTTTTAGTTTGAAAATTCAACTATTTGGTTAAAAATTTCGTTTTTCGTTGAAAATCCGGCTTGAAAATTCAACTATTTAGTAGAAGATTGACATTTTTTTTAGAAATTTCGTATTTTTAACTAAAGATAAAATTTTTTAAATTAAGATTTAACTATTCCATTTTCGGCTGATAAAAATGATCTTTTTAGCTTAAAAATTTAACTATTTGGTTGAAATTTTTTGTAATATTGTTAAAAATTTGTCTTTTGTGGTAGAAAATTAATCTTCTTGATTGGAAATGAACTTTTTAAAATTGAAAATTCATATTTTCAAGTTGAAAATTCAACTATAATGTAGAAAATTCGTCTTCAAAATTCAAGTATTTGGTAGAAAATTCAACTTTTTTATAGAAAATTCGTTTTTTTAAATTGAAAATAAATTTTGTTACATGAAAATAGTTTGAACATTCAAGTACTTGATGAAATTTTTTTTTTGCCTAAAATTAATTTTCTTAGTTAACTTTGAATTTTTTTATTGAAAATTCAACTGTAATATAGAAAATTCGCTTTGTGGCTTGAAAATTCAACTATTTAGTAGAAAATTCAACTTTTTGCCTTAAAAATTCAAGTATTTGGTAGAAAATTTAACTTTTTTGTAGAAAATTCGTTTTTTTTATCTGAAAATAAAATTTTTTAAATGAAGATTTAACTATTCCATTTTTGGTTAAAAAATTATTCGTTTGTTGACTTGAAAATTCAACTATTTAGTAGAAGATTGAAATTTTTTGTTGAAAATTCGTCTTTTGTGGTAAAAAATTAATCTTCTTGATTGAAAATGAACTTTTTTATTGAAAATTCATATATTTGAATTGAAAATTCAATTTTAATGTAGAAAATTCTAGTTTTTGCCTTAAAAATTCAATTATTTGGTAGAAAATTCAACGTTTTTGTAGACAATTAGTTTTTTTTAATTGAAAATAGGTTTATTTTAATGAAAATTTATCTATTCCATTTTTGTTCAAAAATTGATCTTTTTAGTTTAAAAATTCAACTATTTGGTTTAAAATTTATGTAATTTTGTTGAAAATTTGTTTTTTTGGTAAAAAATTATTCTTCTTCGGTGCAAATTCAACTATTCGCTTAAAAGTTTATGTATTTTGTTGAAAATTCGCCTTTTTTAGTAAAAAATTAATTTTCTCATGATAAAATTTATCTTTTGGTTGGAAATTAAATTATTTGGCTAAAAATTCGACCAAAGTTTAACTTTCAACCAAATAGTTGAATTTTCCAACAAATGATATGAATTCTCAGTAAAAAATAGAATGCTTGATATTTCAAACAAAAAAGATTGTTTTTTTTATTCAAAAATAGTAGAATTCAAAAAGAAAAGGCAAATTTTGAAAAAATTGTTGAATTCTTCACCAAATAGTTTAATTTTTAATTAACAAAGATCAATTTTCAACAAAAAGTGTAACATTTTAATTTTCAATAAACAAAATTAATTTGAAAAATGTGTGTTTTGAATAATATAGTTAAATTTTCAACTAAACAAATGAAATTTTGACTGAAATGATAAATCATTAAGCAAAAAAATTAATTTTTGTTACAGTAGTTCAACTTTTAACCAAGTAGTTGAATTTTCAATAAAAAATATGAATTCTCAATTAAAAATTTAATGCTTGATATTTCATACGAAGAAGATTTTTATTTTGAATCAAAAATAGTTTAATTCAAGCAAAAAGATGATTTTTGAACCAAGAAGATTTATTTTCTACTAATTTTATACGACCATGATTTTAAACCAAAGATGGAATAGTTATATTTACAGTTAAGAAATTAATTACAAAAAAAACGAATTTTCAACAAAATAGTTAAATTTTTAACCAAAGAAATGAAATGTGGACCAAAAAGATGAATTTTTGACAATGAAGATTAATATTCTACCACAAATGACGAATTGTCAACATAACTCATGAATTTTGAACTAAAGAGTTGAATTTCCAACTAAAAAAATAATTTTTTACCAAAAAATAGAAGTTTAAACAATATTGTTAAATTTTTAACCAAAGAAATGCATTTTTAACTATATTGATGAATCCTAAATAAAATAAAAAAATTTTGAACCAAATAGTTTAATTTTCGACAAAAAAGATGAATTTTCAACTATAAAGATGCATTTTCGACCGAAAAAGAGGAATTTCCAACAAAATGCATAAATTTTGAACTGAAAAAGATAAATTTTCAATCCAAAATGAAATATTTGTATTTTGATTTCAAAAAATTAATTTTTAAGCACACAAAAAAAAATTTGCAAGAAAATAGTTCAGTTTTCAACCAAAGCAATGAATTGTCAATCAAAAGGATGAATTTTTCACCATGGATATTCTACCACAAAAGACGAAATATCAACAAAATGCATGAATTATCTACTAAAAAAGATAAGTTTTCAACCAAAAATGGAATATTTAAATTTTCAAAAAAAAATTGATTTTCAAAAAAAAGACGTTTCAACAAAAAAATTAAATTTGTAACCCAAAAAATGGATTTTCTACTATAATGATGAATCTTCAATTAAAAAATGATTTTTTAACCAAATAGTTGAATTTTCGACCAAAAAAATGAATTTCCAGTAATGAAGATTAATTTTCTACCAAAAAGACGAATTCTCAACAAAATTCATGAACTTTAAACTAAAGAAGATAAGTTTTTAAACAATCACAATATAGTTAAATGTTCAGTTGAAGAAAATTAATTATTAACAACAACAAAAATAAATTTCAACAAAACAGTTAAATTTTCAACCAAAGAAATTAATTTTCAACTATAATGATGAATCTTCAATAGAAATTATGGATTTTGAACCAAATAGTTGAATTTTTGACCAAAAAGACGAATTTTCAACTATAAAGTTTAATTTTTGACAAAAAAAAGATGAATTTTCAACAAAGTAGGTACATACATTTCCAACGAAAAAAGATAAATTTTCTACCAAAAGCAGAATTCTTATATTTTCAGTTAAAAAATTATTTTTTGCGCAAAAATACCAGTTTTCACCAAGTTAGTTAAATTCTTAAACAAATAAATTATTTATCAAAATACTTAGTGGGTGAGAGCATCAGATCGGGAATCGGAAAGACCTGGGTTCGTATCCCAGCGGAGCTAGAGACATTTTTTTCACAACTTATAAAATTAATAATCAATATTGAAAAGATATTGATTTTAGACAATGTAAACAATAAAAACATTAACATCAAATTATTTAATACAATTTATCTGGGTAAAACCGAAACATCAAAAATATAAAACATTTGAATACTATATTTTCGGTTGAGAATTCCTTTTTTTTTAAATTCAACTATTTGTCTGAAGGATTTGATAAAAATTCATTTTTTTAGAAGATTCATCATTTTAGTTGAAAATTTGTTGTTTTTTTTTGCTTAAAATTAATCTTTTTAACTAAAACTTAAACGATTCCATTTTTGGTTGAAAATCCCTCTATTTTAGTGAAAAATTCAACGATTTGGTTGAATATTAGTGTATTTTGTTGTAAATTCGTATTTTTTTGTAGAAAATGAATCTTCTTGGTCGAAAAATCTTTTTTTTTTTTATTGAAAAATTAACTACTTGGTTCTAAGTTGAACTCCTCTGTTAAAAATTCATTTTTTATTTTTTTTTTTATATGATGATAGAGTCAGTGATGACAAGATCAAAGGATGATAATGGTCCAGCCAGTAAAGGCAAGATTAGATGATGATGCTGATCCAGCCAGTGACAACAAGATCAAAGGATGATAATGGTCCAGGCAGTGAAGGCAAGATCAGATGACGATGATGATGATGATGATTTTGCCAGTAAATAGATGATCAAATGATGATAATAGTCCAGCCAGTAAAGGCAAGTTTAGATGATGGTGATCCAGTTAGTGAAGACAAGATCAAAGAATGATAATTGTCCAGCCAGCCAATGCAAGATCAGATGATGATGATGATGATGATGATGATGATTTTTTTTTTTTTTTTTTTTTTTTTTTTTAAAGAAGTAAAAACGGCGAATGCTCATGCACTAACCACATCCGAACCTTGGGGACCGCGAGCCCAATATGTACATCTCACGCATATATACTTAATATACATACACGTAAGATGCACACACGGGCGCGCAGCCCACAAGGAACGAAGGTGAGTGTGGGACTTACCAAACGGCACCTACCCACTAAACCTTAACTCCTTTTTTTCCTGCCTACCCAGGACTCCGGAACCGCTTTCGCATTACTTCAGAGTCCTAGGTTTTGGCATGGGACTCCGAAGCAATGTGGTAAACATTGCCTCGGAGCCCCAGGCCAAAGGCCACTAAGCCGTGCCTCGGCTTCCACTTTCAGCGCCAACTTGGCATTCTTCTTCAGTGCAACCAACCCTCACCCAGCCAGGATGCACGCATCGTCCTCAGTAGTGCGGTGGTACCGCACAACGGGCTCGTCGGCTTTCGACATCCTGGCTGAGTGCAGCCGGCTGAACCGCCCTGCTACTCTGCCTACTGGGGAGCCGGTGGACGAGGTGTTGCCAGATTCTGGCACTCCACCGCCTTATGGCCCTCTTGTAGGCATCTCCTACAGCATTTGCTGAAATCCCCTGCAGCACACTCCCGCGCAACATGCCCCAGAGTGTGGCACCTGTAACACCGGGTTTCGGCGCTATGCGCTTTTACCCGGCAGTTCACCCATCCTACCTTCAGTCGAGCGATCTTCTCCATTTTGGCAGCAGCGGCCGCATCCAGCTCGACGAAAGCTAGGATGCAGCCTCTGCTGCTCGTTTTAGTGAGGCCGACCCTAGGTGGAGAGCCAAGCTGCTCTCCCAGGGCCTTCCTCGACGCTGCCTCCACATCAGCAGCCTCCGTGGTCTCGACTAGGTCGTACACCACGACCTGCGCCCTTGGAACAAGGTGTCGGACACACCCGCCTTGTCCAAGGGCCTCCGAAATGGCATCACCGAAGTGCTGCCGCTCCTCCGCCTTGGCACCCACCTCGATGAGGACGTCGCCCGTCCTCGTCTGCCTGATGGACTTGACATTGACGCCATGGTCCTCAGGCTTCACCTTCTTCTGGATGTCCCTCAGGACATCCGCATATCTCATCCCCGGGGCTGGCGTGATGGTCACGGCCTCCCGAAGGATTCTCCTCTTCTTCTTCTTGGGAGCTCCTTGTCCCTTATCGGGCGCAATGTCCCTTTGAGGCACCACCTCCTTCTCGGTCTGCTTCTTCTTATCCTCCGTTCTCTCCTTCTTGCTCCTCCTTCTCCTGCCAACCTTAGACCAGGTGACACCTTCGTGTGTCCTGGTCTTTTTCAGGGCTGGCTTCTCGGCTCCAGATCCGCTGGGCGGGCTGAGGGTTATTTCCCTCTCTCGCTTGCGCGTGTCCGTCGCTTCCTCCGGAAATTTCTGCGGCTCCGTCTGCGTACTGACGGAAGCCGTTTCCTCCTTGAAGGTTCCTTGAAGGTTTCCTCCTCTAAGCACCCTATTGATGCTCTCTTCGTAATACCTGAACGATCGGTGTAGTTCTCTCACCTTATATCCGGCTGAGTTCATAGCACTTTGAGCCACCTCCACTTGTTCGATCGAATCCGGATCCGTGCCCTTCCTCGATTTACTAAGCTCCATAATCTTTTTAAGGCACAGCCGTACCTTTCTGTGCTCTATTTTAAGTTTGTCCAGTGCATCTCTGAAGTCCCTCTTCATCTCCGCAGCGTCCGATTTGAGCTCGAAACGTTCCACAACGTCGAAGGATTTGCTGAAGTCCAGCTCCTCTTCCACGTTCGTCTCCTCGCTCCCTCTCCGTTTTCCGTACTTGGAAGCCATAATAAAGTATTCACCAGCGCATCGTGCGTGGAGGGGCGGGCCGAAATAACTGGGAACGGGTATACCCTCGGACCTAAGTCCTACCCCAGTACTCTGGGGCCCAGCCTTCGTTTAACCGGTCCCGGAATACACGGACGGACCGGACTCGCCCGGAGCACTGCAGGTTCCGATCCCTGCAGCCACCAAGCACTCCCCAATCAAGGCCCGAAGGGGCTGGCTCCAGAATGATGATGATGATGATGATGATGATGATGATGATGATGATGATGATGCAGCCAGTGAAGACAAGATCAAATAATGATAATGGTCCAGCCAATGGAGGCAAGATTAGATGATGATGATGATCCAGCCAGTGACGACAAGATCAAAGGATGATAATGGTCCAGGCAGTGAAGGCAAGATCAGATGACGATGATGATGATGATGATGATTTAGCCAGTAAAAAGAAGATCAAATGATGATAATGGTCCAGCCAGTAAAGGCAAGATCAGATGATGATGTGATGATGATGATTTTTTTTTACGAGGGGTGGTGAAAAATGTTCTTATAACACACCGAGAAGGGTCCGCACTGATGTCACCACTACAATGATCTCAATATATAGGAATATACACGGAGATCTTAATGTGATAATTATAGTGATGCCATCAATGACTCACTAAAAACACCACCCTTTCTCCTTGGCATTACTCCCCCCGGAACCGCTTTCGCATTACTTTAAGGGGTGCCGTTTTCTTGCCTGCTAGGGCTTCTGCTGGATTTATTTTCTTTGGACTCTTGCCCCAACCAGAATGTACGCATCGTCCTCAGTTTGTGCGGTGATACCGCACATCGGGCTCGTCGGCTTTCGACATCCTGGTTGGGGGTGCTAGGTTGGACTGCCTCTGAGTTCTTCTGGTTTCTTCCTTCGGGAACTGTTTTACTTCAGGGTCCAACCAAGATGTTACGCATCGTCCTCAGCAGGCATGGTTGAATCTTCTTCTACTTTGCCCATCTAGATTTTTTCTTCTGGCAGTAGCCGGCGGGCGGGGTGTTGCCAGATTCTGGCACTCCGCCGCCTTATGGCCCTCTTTGAGGCATCTCCTGCAGTATTTGCTGTGATCTTCTGCAGCACACTCTCGGGCAACGTGCCCCAGAGAGTGGCACCTGTAGCACCGGGTTTCGGCGCTGTGTGATTTAACCTGGCAGTTCACCCAACCACCTTCTGTCGGGCGATCTTCTCTATTTTGACAGCAGCGGCCGCATCCAGCTCGACGAAAGCTAAGATGCAGCCTCTGTTGCTCGTTTTGGTGAGGCTTACCCTAGGGGGAGAGCCAAGCTTTTCTCCCAGGGCCGTCTTTCCCGCTGCCTCCACATCAGCAGCCTCCGTAGTCTCGACTAAGTCGTACACCACGACCTGCGCCCTTGGAACGAGGTGTCGGACACACCCGTCTTCTCCGAGGACCTCCAAAATGGCATCATAAAAGTTGGGCCGCTCCTCCGCCTTGGCACCCACCTCAATGAGGACGTCGTCGTCCTCGTCTGCCTGATAGACCTGACATTCACGCCATGGTCCTCAGGATTAACCTTCTTCTGGATGACCCTCAATACATCCGCATATTTCATCCCCGGGGCTGGCGTGATGGTCACGGCCTCCCGGGGGATTCTTCTTTTCTTCTTCTTGGGAGCTCCTTGCCCCTTATTGGGCAGAATGTCCCTTTGAGGCATCACCTCCTTCTCAGAATTCTTCTTTTCTTCTGTCCTCTCCTTTTTGCCCCTCTTCCTGCCAACCTTAGACAAGGCGACACCTTCCTGGGTCCTGATCTTTTTTAGGGCTGGCTTCTGGATTCCAGATCCGCTGGGCGGGCTGAGGGTCGTTTCCCTCTCCCGCTTGCGCGTGTCCGTCGCTTCCTCCGGTGGTTTCTGCGGCTCCGTCTGCGTGCTAACGGAAGCCGTTTCCTCATTGAAGGTGGAGCTCAAGAGAGACTTCTCTCTGAGCTCCTTACCTATCTTCTGTCTGAGCACCCTATTTATACTCTCCTCATAATACCCAAATTGTCGATTTAGGTCACTAACCGTATATCCAGCTGAGTTCATGGTCTTTTGAGTATCCTTCACTTGTATCATCAGATCCGGATCCGTGTCCTTCCTTGATTCGCAAATTTCCATTATTTTTTTAAGGCACAGCCGTACCTTTCTGTGCTCCACTCTCAGCTCATCCTGTGAGTTTAAGAATTTCCTCTTCATCAACGCAGCATCCGATTTCAATTCGTGACGTTCCACCACGCCGAAGCAGTTGCTGAAATCCAGCTCCTCTTCAACGTCCGTCACCTCGCTCCCTCTCCGTTTTCCGTACTTAGAAGCCATAATAAAGTATTCACCAGCGCATCGTGCGTGGAGGGGCTGCCAAAATAGCTGGGAACGGGTATACCCTCGGACCTAAGTCCTACCTCAGTACTCTGGGGTCCAACCTTCGTTTAACCGGTCCCGGAATACACGGATGGACCGCACTCGCCCGGAGCACTGCAGGTTCCGATCCCTGCAGCCACCACGTACTCCCCGATCAAGGCCCGAAGGGGCTGGCTCCTGATGCCCGGTCGCAGCTTACACCTCGGCAGAGCAAGCTCACAGCAGCTCTTAAACCATGACGGCGGAAAGACCGTACATGATTTGGAGAACTCCCAGTGGGCTGCGACCGTCACCAATCGTGTGTTTGGTCGGCGGAGCCTATTTTATTTCAGCCCTTCCCTCTGTTTCCAGCGAGCATTCCCCTATCCGCCACCTGGGGACGCGCTAAGTAGGGGTAACACCTCCCCTTCACCGCAGACAACTGCGAAGGTGATGATTATGATGATGATGTTGACGATGATGATGGCGATGATGCAGCCAGTGAAGACAATATCAAATAATGATAATGGTCCAGGCAATGAAGGCAAGATTAGATGATGATGATGATCCATCCAGTGACGACAAGATCAAAGGATGATAATGGTCCAGGCAGAGAAGGCAAGATCAGATGATGATAATGGTCTAGACAGTGAAGACATGATCACATGATGATGATGATGATAATCTAGCCAGCGAATACAAGATCAAATGATGAAAATGGTCCAGCCAGTGAAGGCGAGATTGGATGATGATTCAGCCAGTGAAGACAAGACCAAAGGATGATAATGGTCCAGCCAATGAAGGCAAGGTCAGATGATGAATCTTTGGGGGATGTTAAATTAATCCCTCAAATAAGTTTTATTATTTTTTCTGCCAGGGGATGTTTTCCGTGGTTTTTGTTGTTTGGAAATGTCGATTACCTTGATTGAATCTTTAAGGTATGATAAAACAACCCCTAAACATCCTGTATACACAAAATCGTGAATCTGTCAAGTTCATAGATACAAAAGTTTTGTTGCAATAGGTCTAATCTACCAAATTCGAGGCATCTAGCTTTTAAATTCTTGAAAATTATTGATCTGCAAGCTCGAAATTCTAAAAAATTCATAATTAGACATTCTACTGAAAGACATTTTCTGTACATTTGGTGCGGGGTCCTTTGTTAATTAAATATAATTAATGAATATAAAAAATCTCATTGGAAACAATGAAAGCGTGATAGTATGGACAATTTTTATATTTTTTTCCTGACAATGTAGTCACTAACGATAAGAACTAAGTTGTTAAATTGTTTGTCATCTTTCACGTGTTCCAGACGAGAGAAAATCAAACAAAGATCGGGTAATTCGAAATGAGTCTTATCGGACAGTACTCAATGTTTCGAAAATCGTATCTGATAATAAAAATATATTTCGTACAATTTATTTCTTGATATAACAAATAAGATTCTTAATTGCCTGAGTCTTTTTTTGGATTCTAATGATGATCTGCAGCTTCTGAATTGGAGAGGAAAGTATAACTTTATTTAAATGCCCTAATTTGAATATTTCAAAACTAAAATTTTCAAATTGATTCTATCGTATAAGGTGGCATGCGAAAAAGCTCGAAAAAAATGGTTCTCAAGACTATCATTTTGTCAGTATTTATGATCAGATTTTATTATCAGAACCAGTGAAGACAAGATCAGATGATGATGATGATGATGATCCAGCCAGTCAAGACAAGATCAGATGACGATGATGATGATAATGATCCAGCCAATAAAGACAAGATCAAATGATGACAATGGTCAAGCCAGTGAAGACAAGATCAGATGATGATGATCCAGCCAGTAAAGACAAGATCAGATGATGGTGATGAAGATGATGATGATGATGATCCAGCCTGTAAATACAAAATCAAATGATGATAATGATCCTGCCAATGAAGACAAGATCAAATGATGACAATGGTCCAGCCAGTGAAGGCAAGATCAGATGATGATGATGCTCCAGCCAGTGAAGACAAGATCAAATGGATTTTAAGTTTAGAATTGCTGATCAGAAAAGAAAGTCTCAATCACAAAGCGTTCATTTTAAATAAGATTTTTTTATTTTTCTGTTATGCATAATTGTATACATATCAGCCATGTCGATATTAGGTCGGTTTCTAAAGTCCTATTGTGAACTAAACTTGATAGCTTAGGATTGGTTTTATCAGATTTATTTGTTGATACATGATTCTCATTTCAAGACTATTTCAATCCACAAATCGCACTTTTTTTTATTAGATTGGCGGATCAAACTGAAGTACAATCTTTTTGTTGCGTGGACTTTTTTAATACCGAATTAACTCCTAAATCGAATGCTAGTTTTTACAGTGTTGGATAGTACTGCTCTGGACGTGGCCAAAATTTTTTAGATATTTTATCTTGTTCTAATGGTGATGTAGCCGTACATTCAAAGCCTGCTTTGCCTACAGCTTGTGTGCAGAGAACTGTAAAGGAGAAATATTTTTGTCAAATCTATATTAAAATAAGCGTTCAAATTTAAAAAGTAGTTGGAAATTATCAATAAGTGTCCAGTAGGGGAGTCCATCATTTTTTATTCTCATATTTTCATGAATATCGCCCCCAAATTTGTTCGAATCCACAAAACAAAATAAATGAGTTTAAAAAAAATGTTATTTAGAGGTTCCGCAACTTAGAGGCTCCGCAATTTAGACGTTCCGCAATTTAAAGGTTCCGCAATTCAAGGGTTCCGCAATTTAAAGGTTCCACAATTTAGAGGTTTCGCAATTCAGAGGTTCCGCAATTCAGAGGTTCCGCAATTTAAAGAATCACTTTCTTTTTTGTGTATATATTTTCCTAAGGTAAAACGGATATTTGAAATATTCTTAAGATTTTGTATATCGATCATATTTAATGTAATTTTACCTTGAAGTAGTGGATAAGAGCCTTTTTATTAAAATTAATATTAATATTAATTATTTATTCCTAACTTGCATTAATTATTATCTCACTAAGTAAAAAGTGGAGAAAAAGTTTAAAATTTCAGAAAAACCGCAACTATCTAACATTATTACAGGAGAAGATAGTTATAAACAATAGTCATTTGTTTAAATAATTATATTTATTGAAATGCACTGATTTTTACCTTGATATGAGTGAAAAGTGGACAAAAAGTTGAATGTTTCAGAAAAAACTACAAATTTCTAGCATCCAAAAAGAATGTTAAGAATAATAACAAATTGTTTAAACAATTATTTTCGTTAACTTGAATTACTTATTACGTCACTCTAATTTAAAAGTGTACAAAAAGTGAGAAATTTTAGAAAAAACTGCAACTCACCAGCATTATTCTAAGAGAATATTATTAACAATAATAATAAATTATTTTAAAAAATTGGGTCTGTTAACATTAATGCACTATTTCCTCTCTAATTGAAAATTGGACAAACAATGGAATTTTTGTTTAACCGCGACTTTCTATCTCCATTCTGAGAGAAAATTGCGAAAAACAATACTCAATTGTTTAAAAATTTTATGTCAACATTTAATTATCAGTAGAAAGTCGTGATTCATGTATTAGAAACAATTTGTATTAAAAAAAACGGCAAAAAATCATAATTAGTGCCAGACACGCGCAAATCCCAATTTTTCACTTATGGGTTTTTTCTTGGGACCGTTTAAAATATACTTATGGCGGTGATATTTTAAAAGTAATTATTGATTCGTATTCTATGGCTAATTTTGAAGAGAAATGTTGAGTTTCAACTCGATTCATGTAATATTGACGATTCTGAATAAAATTGCGAAACCTCTAAATTGCGGAACCTTTAAATTGCAGAACCTCTAAATTGCAGAACCTCCAAATTGCAGAACCTCTAAATTGTGCAACCCCTGAATTGCGGTACCCCTGAATTGTGGAACATTTAAATTGCGGAACCTTTAAATTGCTGAACATCTTAATTTGAGAAGCTTTAAATCGTGGAACCTCTAAATCGTGGAACTTTCAAATAGCGGGAACTCTAGGTTGCGGAGCCTCTAAATTTCGGAACCTAAAAAATGCGGAACCTCTAATTGTGGAAGCTTTAAATCACGGAAACTCAAAATTGCGGAACCTTCAAATAGCGAGATCTCTTAGTTGCGGAGCCCCTAAATTGCGGAACCTATAAATAGCGGGATCTCTAAGTTGCGCAACCTTTAAATAACGGGATCTCTAAGTTGCGGAGCCCCTAAATTGTGGAACTTTTAAATTGCGGAACCTTTAAATTGTAGAACCTCTAAATTGCGGAACACCTTAATTCTGAAACCTTTAGAGTGCGGAACCTCTGAATTGCGGAATCTCTGAATTGTAGAACCTCTGAATTGTGGAAGCTTCAAATCGCGGAACCGCTAAATTTCGGAACCTTCAAATAGCAGGATCTCTAAGTTGCGGAGCTCCTACATTGCGGAACCTCTAAATTGCGGAACCTTCAAATAGCGGAACGCCTAAATGGTGGAACCTTTATATCGCGGAACATCTAAATTTTGGAACATTCAAAGTTTGGAACCTCTGGAATGGGGAACCCCTAAATTGTGAAACCTTTAAATCGCGGAACCTCTAAATTGCGGAACCCCTGAGTTGTGGAATCTTCAAATGGCGGAACCTCTAAATTTAAGAACCTTTGAATCACGGAACCTTTGAATCGCGGAACTTCTACATTTCGAGGCATTTAAATTGCGGAACCCATTAATTGTGGAATGTTTGAATCGCGGAATCTCTAAATTGCGGAACCTCTTAATTGCGGAAGCTTT
>CAKNYM010051073.1:147428-168508 GCA_932195095.1 Andricus curvator
GTTTCAAAGGATTTCAAAATATTTCAAAGGATTTTGAAGATTTTAAGTTTTTTTTTTTAAATTCCAAGAAATTTTGGATAGATTTCAATAATTTGAAGGAATTCCGAAAGATTTTAATGATTTTAAGGAACTTTAAAATTCTTAGGAATTTTCAAGATATTTGAAAAGTTTCAAAGGATTTCAAAAGATTTCAAAGGGTTGCAAATATTTTAGGGTATTTTTGTAAATTCAGAGACATTTTTATTAAATTTCAATAATTATAAGCAATTCCAAAAGATTTTTAAAATTTCAGGAAATTTTAGAAAATTCCAAGTTATTTTCAAGGTATTTAAAAAGTTTCAAAGGATTTCAAAAGATTTCAAAGGATTTTAAAGATTTCAAGGTATTTTTGAAAATTCCAAGAAATTTTGGATAGATTTCCATAATTTCGAAAGATTTTAAAGATTGTAGGGAACTTGAAAATTCTTAGGAATTTTCAGGATATTTAAAAAGTTTCAAAGGATTTCAAAAGATTTCAAAGGGTTGAAAATAGTTTAAGGTATTTTTGTAAATTCAAAGAAATTTTTATTAAATTTCAATAATTTGAAGGAATTCCAAAGGATTTTTAAAATCTTAAGAAATTTTCAAAAATTCCAAGGAATTTTCAAGGTATTCAAAAAGTTTCAAAGGATTTCAAAAGATTTCAAGGTATTTTTGAAAATTCCAAAAAATTTTGGATAGATTTCAATAATTTCGAAAGATTTTAAAGATTTTAGGGTACTTGAAAATTCATAGGAATTTTCAGGAAATTTAAAAAGTCTCAAAGGATTTCAAAAGATTTCAAAGGGTTGAAAATAGTTTAAGGTATTTTTGTAAATTCAAAGACATTTCTTTAGTTCAAACTTCAACTATTTAATTGAATATTCGTATTTTTTATTGAATTCAACTTTTTTTTGGTTTGAATAAAAATACTTTTTTGTTAAAATATCATCAATTACACTTTTCGTTGAAAATTCATCTTTTTTGTTAAAAAATTTAACTGCTTGGTTGAAATTTTAACTATTTTGTTAAAAATAAATTTTTTGTAAAGATTTATCATTTTAGTCGAAAATTCATATTGAGAGTGAAAAATTTAATCAGTTTTTGAAACGGAAAATATAACTATTCCATTTTTTGTTGAAAACTTATTTTTTTTTTAGTTGAAAATTCAACTACTTTGTTAAAAATCAAACTATTTTTTTTTAGTTTACTATTTGGTATAAAATTAACTTTTTTCTTGAAAATCTTTTTTTTTAAAGTCAACTATTTGGTGGAAAATTCAACTATTTTGGTAGCAAATTTAACTATTTGGTTGAAAATTCAACTACTTATTTGAAAAGTTAACTACTTGGTAGAACATTTGTTTTTTCAAGCGTTTAGCAAAAATAATTGTTTAAACAAATTATTATTGTTTGTAGCTATCTTCTTCTATATTAATACTAGATAGTTGCGGTTTTTTTTCTGAAATTTTTTACTTTTTGTCCACTTTGAATTAAAGTGTAGTAAAAATTAATTCAAGCTATCAAAAATAAGTGTTTAAACTATTTATTATTAGTGCTAATAATATACTAAAATTTTAACTATTTGTCTATTTTTTACTTTGGGTAACTTATTAATTGACAAAATTCCGAAAAATAATTGTTTAAACATATTTTGACCACTTTTTACTTAGTAAAGTAACAGATAATGAAGTTAACAAACATAATTTTTTAAACAATTTATTTTTGTTAATAATTATCTTCTCTTAGATAAGTGTTAGAAAGTTGCGATTTTTCTAAAATGTTTAACTTTGATATGCCTTCTTAGTTATGAAAAAATAATGAATCAACTTTAGAGATAATCAAATTTTAAACAATCTTTTTCTTTTTGGTGAATATATTTTTTACCATCTCTAAATATATATTTTTTTCAAAACAAAAAAATTTGATTTATTTTTTTGTGGATTTGAACAAATTTCCGGGCGATATGCATACAAATTCGAAAAAAATCATTTTGGACCACCCTAATGGCCACCCATCTCACGGTCGTGAGACGTGGCCATAGGTGTGATTTATAAAAAATTTTAATATTTTTTTCCTGAAAATTTATTTACTAACGATAAGAACTAAGTTGATAAATTGTTTGTCTTCTTTCAAGTAATTCAGACAAAAGAAGGCCATTAAACAGATATTGGGAAACAGTTACTTCAAACAAGGTTTGAAAAATTTATTTCCTAGTATGACAAATAAGATTTTTATTTACATTAATGAGCCTCGATTCCATCTGATAATTGAGAATGTAAAAAATTCAGTACGGATAACAAAAAATTTCACATACATTTAAAAATATATAGGCATCACTCAATAATATTCATTAATATATTTTTCAAGCTTATGTTTCTGTCTTTTCGAAAATTTTATTTTCAGAAAATCAGAGGGCCCTTTTAAATGATAAAATGATTCCTTGAAAAATTTAATTTATACCATCTAGCAAAATAATGCGTGTATTTTCTGAAAAAACTTTCTTTTCTCGATTTCTCTAGTAGCTTAATGGGAAAGCACCCGACCGGCAATCGGAAGTTCTGAGGTTCGATTCCCAACGGAGCGAAAGGAGGAGATCTTTCAGAAAAAAATTAATTAAAAACAATTTTTAGTTCATATCTCCAACTAGTCTGAAAAGACGTTAAAAATCTATGTTATTCTCTAATGATAATACAGATTCCTTGAAAAAAAATTATTTATTTGAAATTAAAATAATTTTTGGTAGAAATATCAATTACTACATTTTTCGTTGAGAATTTGTCTTTCCTTTTTTTATTCAACTGTTTTTGATTTTTTTTAAATCGTCTTAATTGAATTTGCCCATTGAGAACGGTCTTGAAATGCGTCTTTGGAAACCACGAAAAATATATGGAAAATTTAAAAAAAAAATTGTAAATGAGGAAAACTTCTGGGACCAAAAAGACAAACACTCTTAACGACAAAAATTCGCAAAAATCACTCTCATTGAGTGTGCCCATCGAGACCGGTCTACAAATGTTTAATTGCTAATTGAAATTAATAAATCTAACTTGTAACAATAATATCCGTACATGATGATATTAATAATGAGCAACCAGTAAACTTGTCATAAAAAATATTTTTATTTAGGTAAATCCTTGTTTTCCGGGAGTTTTATGGATGCAAGACAATTTCTTCATAGTAAAGATACATAGCGAGTGCCCTCAAGAATATTTATTCGAACCAATTCCGTATTTTTATTGTAAACACTGTTCGCATGATTATGATTGTGAAATTTTTATCTCAATAAGGAAATATTCGCTGCTTAGGAAACAGGCATTCTAACAGCCACATTTCAAAACTTTGATAAAAAAGTGGGGGTAAATTTTTTGTATATATAAAGCGAGAAACTGAAGGAATGTTCTCTTATTGCGTTACGTTGATTGAAAGTAAATTCATTGAAAAGTTTGTTAACATTAACAGCAATGCGATTTTTAGTGTTTGTCTTTTTGTGCTACCTTTTCTACAATTGTGCTAGTGCTAGTTCGAGTGCTAGTTCAAGTTCAAGTTCTAGTTCTAGTCATACAAATCAAAATCGACAACAACTACAACAAGAACAACAACTACAAGAACAAAACCTACAACAAATACATTACCAACAACTACAACAACACCAAATACAGCAACAGATACTACAACAACAACAACTACAACACCAACTACAACAACAGCTACTACACCAACAGCAACAAGAACTACAACACCAACAACAACCGCAAGCACAATTTTTGTACATCGGACAAGCTTTAAGTGAGTTCTAAAAAAAAGTATTAAGATTTTCAAATTTGAAGTGTGAATATAAGTTTTAAAAAAAATGAGAGCGTTTTTATTTAAAAAAAAGATCAACTTTGCTGCTAAATGAAAACTTAATAAAAAAAAACTCGGCTCTCAAAATTCATTTTTAATATTTTTGAAAATTAATGTTTTTAACCGAAATAATCCATTTTTGGCAGAATATTGATCGTTTCTCGTAGAAAATTCAAGTATCAAATTTTTGATTGAAAATTCATTTTTTTGGTTAAAAATTTGTTTTCTCTATTGACTGAAAAATCCTTCTTAGTTAAAAGTTCAACTCTTTTTGTTGAAAATGCGTTATTTGGTTTAGAACTTCATCTCGTTTGGTAAAAATTTGATCTTTTTTGATAAAAAATGAAACTTTTCGGCTAAAAATTAATCTTTTATATTTATTTTAGAAAATAAATCGTTTTTATTAAAAATTCAACTATTTGGTTGAAAGTTATGTAGACCTAGATTTTTTCTGTGTGTATAATAGATATTAAAGTTCATTAAATTTATTTACAGAGAGATGCGTTAAAAAATCGTATAAGACTGAGGAGGGCTTCGTTCATATGTGTACAGAGCTGGATGCATTTGGCAAGGAAATTCATTTCGCTATGCCGAAACAGGCTCGTAGTAAGTACATTTATTTCTGTGAATATTCATAAAAATCAAGAAATATTGAAAAAAATTTCACTATAGATTTGACAAAAATGTGTCTCCTTTACAGCTCTCTGCATAAAAGCAGTAGGCACAGGATTCGTCTGTCATGCTGATGTATCAGGACAACAAGATGAGCCGGGTTTCAAAACTGGAACATTTTATCCAAGGAGCCACCCACTTTCCGGTTGAAACCACCATTAACATATCAATATCATTAACAGATATGGTTTGTGTAACCCTGATATGTATACAATTATTCATAACAGGAAAATAAAAAAATCTTATTTAAGATAAAAGCTGTATGAATAATTTATTTTCTGATCACCAAGTGCTCAGAATCAAAAACTATAAATATTAATTATTTTTAATTCAATAATTCGACAATATTATGGAAGTAGCTAGCTATTAATAATCAGCAAGAAGAAGATAAACTGCTCTTGGCTGATCAGCGATATGAGTGCTAAAAAAGACGAAAGCACCAGTCGATGATCACGAAACTGGTGATCTAGACAAATCTAACAACATTTTTTTTTTTGAAAGGATAACATTTCAATAATAGATGAATTTTCCTATGAAAATACATGTCCAAGTCTATTTTTCTTTGTTGATTAAAAATAATTAATCAATATCAAAATTCTCATTGGATACAATGGAATCGTGATGTCATGGAAAATTTTTATATTTGTTTCGTGACAGTTTAATCAGTAATGATAAGAACTAAGCGGTTAAATTGTTTGTCTTCTTGAACGTGTTCCAGACGAGAGAACATCAAACAGCGATTCAAGTTTTCGAAAATCGTCTGTGATAATAGAATTATATTTCGTATCATATATTTCTTCAAATACTCGTGACAAAAAAGATTCTTGTTTGCTTGAATCTTAGGTTTGGATTCTAATGATGATCTGCAGTTTTTCAAGTGGAGTAGGATGTATAAACTGATTTGGATGTCCCAATTTGAACAATTTGAAACTAAAATTTTCAAATTGATTCTACCGTATAAAGTGGCATGAGAGGGTAGAAAAGTTTAAAAAAACATAATTTAAGTTTAAATACTTATTTTGTATGGAAAAAAATATGAAACTAATTGATTATGAGAAAAAATTCGTCTTTCTTCGATGTCCAAAGGAATAATGTGTCTTCAGCAGTGAAATCAAATAATTATTATATTTATGACTGCAAAAGTATATTTTGCCATAAAAAGTGTATTTTTATGCATTTTCTGATTACTATTTGTTTAAAACAATTGATTTGCATATTTTAAACATTTTAAATAAGCGCGCGGTATGCAGCGAATCAGAAATTCGGCGCGACGCATGCGCAGTGCGGTTGGGGAGCAAGATTGGGCGCACTGGTTAAAGATTACATGCTATTTGGCGAAAGTTTATCTTACGATGGACTAAAAGCTGTCGTCTGCTACGGCCTTTGCAGCAATGGAAAAACGGCAAAGTATGAGTGAAAAGCTATAAATCAGGACACCAGATTTAAAACAACATTTTACTTACCTAATTGTTATTTTAAAAATAATTAGACTTTTCGCGGAGGAATCAAAACGTATTTTTCGTGAATGTAAATAAAGAACTTGACACAACAACAACCATCGTCACCATCTTTAAAGATTACTCCATGGCTTATGTAGTTCATAAGATGGCAACCGATCTTGAAAGATTTTATCGTGATACTTTCTGCCACAGTCGGTATTGTAGGTTAGGAACAAAACGAAAAGTTAACTACTCGATTTTGAATCTGCAGGAACACATGTACCCTGCACGGAAAAAATTTATCCGTAAAAAAGTCACGAACTAGTAGCTAGGTCTCGGATATGAGAAAAATTCATCGGATATTTATGTGTTTTCGTAAATAACCTGTGAACTTTGAGAAAGATTGACGAACTCGATGTGAAAATTCTAAAACGGTTCATCACTTTTTTTTCACGTGAATAATGACAAAAATATTACGAGTGATTGGGAAAAGATTCTCAGAGCACTCTCGAGCTTGCCCGTCAAATCTGGTAACTAGAAAGTAGGTTCGCCTGTACGTCGCCCGCACACACACTCTCCCAAACGCGTGGTGCGTGTTTGCGCTCGTATGTGTGCCTCGAGTTCGTCGGATGAGTGGCTAGAAGTTTTATAATACCTATTTTGTTTGGCCTCGATAGCTGCGCGTGTTTACGCACTCCTGGTTTATGTTTAGAAACTGGTGAGTCAGCAGTCTTTGAGGGTTCGAATCTTCTGATTTGCGAATTTATAAATTAATATAAAATTATATCGCACAAATAAAATTTTTCCTCTTTATATTTCAGTCTGAAATTTTCAGGAACCGTTCATAGGAAATTCGAACTATTCGTAAGAAACCTCGAAATTTATCCATATATTTCTCATAGAAATAAGGATGTAATGTTTCATTTTTTTTATCTCGTATTCGAGACCTAGCTACAAGTTCGTGACTTTTTCACGGATAAATTTTTTCCGTGTGGCGAAAGTTTTTACAGCCAAAAGTTTTTTGTTTACAGCTTGGATAAAAATAATTTTTCGGACCGACTGAAAAATCCCGAAAATAAAATTCTCGACACTGTAAAATTTCCGAGCTGGAAAATTCGCGATTAATAAAATTCCCGAACAGTTAATAATATTACCGAATTTGAAAATTCCCGGCAGTTAATAATATTACCAAATTTGAAAATTCCCGACAGAAAGTTGCCGAATTATAAAATATCTGAATTAGAAAATTCCCGAATTTAAATAATAGATTTTTTTCAAATTAATATTATTTATTTATTCATTAAGAATACAATAATCAAATATTTCTGTTGAAGAAAATATTTAATGTTTGAAGTTTCTAAAACTATTGTTTGAATTTAAAATAACAATATTTGAAATAAAAATTTGGAGGACTGAAAAGTCCCGGAAAATAAAATTCCGAACTCTGTCAAATTCCCGAATTGGGAAATTCCCAAATAATAAAATTTTCGAATATGTAATAAAATTCCCGATTAAAAAATTCCCGAACAGGTTATGATATTACCGAAATGGATAATTCCCAACAGTTTATAATATTACCGAATTTAAAAATTCCCGACAGAAAATTGCCAAGTTATAAAATATCCGAACTAGAAAATTCCTGAATTTATACAAATATAATAATCAAATATTTTTATCAAGAAAAAAATTATTTTTAATGCTTAAAGTTTCTAAAATTATTTTTTAACTTTGAAATAACAATAATTGAAAAAATATATATTTCTGGATGAAAATTGTCTTCAAGTATTATTAATTTAAATTCAAACAATAATTTTAGAAACTTTGTACAAGAAAAATATGTTTTTTTTTAATAAAAATGTTTTATTATTTTATTTAAAAAAAATAAATAATATTTATTGAAAAGCATTTTTTTTTATTGTTTCGGAAATTTATAATTCGAGAATTTTCTATCGGGAATTTTGAAATTCGCTAATATTATAAACTGTCGGGAATTTTCCATTTCGGTAATATCATAAACTGTTCGGGAATTTCATTATTTGGGAATTATATTACTCGGGAATTTTATTTTAGGATTTTTCAGGCGTCCAAAAATTTTCAACCAAAAATATATTTTTTCAATAATTGTTATTTTTAATTCAAACAATAATTTTAGAAACTTTGATCAGGAATTTTTTTTTTTTATGAAAATATTTGACGATTGTATTTTTAATAAATAAATAATATTGATTGCAATTTTTTTTATTGTTCCGGGAGTTTTATATTTCAAGAATTTTCCAGTTCGGATATCTTATAATTCGGGAATCTTTTATTCGGGAATTTTCCAATTCGCGAAGTTTATTACATATTCGAAAATTTTATTATTCGGGAAATTCCAAATTCGGGAATTTGACAGTCATGAATTTTTTTTTAGGATTTTTCAGTCGTAAAAAAATGTTCATTCAAAAATATATTTTTTCAATAATTGTTATTTAACATTCAAGCAGTAATTTTACAAACTGTAAACATTACAATTTTGGTTTGATACAAATATTTGATCATTGTATTTTTAATAAATAAATAATATTCATGACAAAATGTTTTCATTTGTCTAAATTCGGGAATTTTATAATTGGGGAATTTTCTAGTTTGGATATTCTGGAATTCGGAAATTTTATGTCGGGAATTTTCTAATTCGGTAATATTATAAACTGTCCGGTAATTTTATTATTATGGAATTTTCCTATTTAGGAATTTAATTATTCGGGGATTTTCTAATTCAGGAATTTTACAGTCTTTCCGATTTTTCATCATAAGTATATTTGGATATTATTTTTCATTTCAAGAAAGCTATTTAATTAAATAATAAAATCATTACACATTTTTCATGGATTTTTTAATTCAATTGAATAGTTTTTAGAAAATAAAGAATAATGTCGATGTAAAGTTTATCTTCTGTTTTCTCTGTGAAGCAGATGCTATATTAATTATAACCAATTGAAATTGTTCTCAGTTGTTACGAATAGTTTTCTCTTAGTTCATCATGGAAATTAATGCTGAATTTAAGTTTGGCATTTCCGAAGGCAGCATCGTATATTACTAGTCTTTAGCTTTTAAATCAATTTTGATTGCTATCATTGTCTGGATCATCATCATAATGGTCTAGCTAGTGACGGCAAGATCAGATGATCATGATGATGATCCAGTCAGGGAAGACAAGATCAAATGATGATGATTTTTGTTATACGAGGGAAGGTGAGTAATCTTTAAAAGAAACACGAGAAGGGTCCGCACTTCTCGGTAGTGTGGGACTTTTACCCACTAAACTTTATCAACCGTTTCTTCTTGGCAGAGTTCTCCCTGGAAACCGCTTTTGCATTACTTCAAGGGGTGCTGTTCTCTTGCCCTCTAGAGGGCCCCTCGTCGGCCTTCCACATCTGGTTTGGACATGGTTGGTTCCCGCCAGTGGTCAATCAGGTCTGCTGGTATGAGGATGAATCACAAGGTGTTTCTCCCTCTTTTTATCTACCTGACCTCAGCTACCAGCATGCATCAACCAAGATGCACGCATCATTCTCAGCAATGTGGTGGAATCGCGCAAGGGACACATCGGCCTTGGACATCATGGTCAGATACGGTTGTTTTTCGCTAGCGGTCAGTCAGATCTGCTGTTATTAGAATGTAACACAATTTGTTCCTTTCTATTCTTTTCGCGTGACACTGTTTGCCCGGAAGCAGCTATTCTCTTCCAGCCATCCTCACTGCTCAAAATTTTGTCGATAATGTTCTCTGGGCTTATCGGTCCGATATCTGCTTCAAGAACAGTCCTATCCTTTGTCCATCTCTCACACGTAAAGAGCTCGTGCGACGCATCGTTTATATACAGACCGAAATACCTGCAGTTAGGGCTTCTTACTTTGCCGATTTTATGCAGGTGTGCTTGGAAATATCCGTGGCCTGATAGAAACTACGTCAGGAAGTAGTTTACCTCTCCGTGCGCTAGATCCATCCATGCTGTTAGATCGCGGATTAGTCTAAACATCCATCTACTTCTGGTGTCGTTCTGCCATCTCATTCTCCACGCTGCCATGGAACTTGCACGACACTACTTCTTAACGGCGACTTTGCTAGTAGATCTTTCAGGATTATCCCTGCGACCACCAGTATCGTGGGTTCGGAGATTGTGTTGTAAGAGCTGGCGACTCGCTGCGCTCCTATCCGCCGAGATGCTTGGCCGCCTTCTGGGTCTGAGTCATCTCGCTTCCCACTTGTATCTGGATGCATGTTTCGATCTTTTTGATGGTAAGAATCACAATCTCTGTTTTCTGTAGAGACAGGGTCACGTCATGCTCTTCCATCCATCGGCGCACCCGACGCATAACTTGGTTCAGCTTCATTTGCGCCTGTTCCTTGTTCCGTGCCGTGAAGGTTGCCGCGATGTCGTCTATATAGCCTACGATAAATGTGTCTTTCGGCATATCCATACACAGGATACCAATATAGGAAATATTTCAGAGGTCTGGCCCCAGAATAGATCCCTGTGCAGCTCCTGCTTCTTCTACGAGGACCGCCATTGGTGCCGTATAGCAGCACTCTAACCTTCAGATAATTTCTCACCATCCGGAGGAGATCTGCGGAACCTTGAACTTATTTCACAGTGTGTCCATGATATCACTCCATCTTGCCGTGTTAAAGGCGTTTTTGACGTCTAGGGTGACCAAAAGCACTACTGGTAGTGATTAAGGGTTCCCCTGTTGCGCACACATTGCGGCATCTACTGTACACTGAGCTGCTGTGACGGTGCTACATCTCTTTCTCAACCCGCATTGTTGGTTGGACAGATCTACAGCCGCTTTAACCGCTGGCAGCAGGAGAGGTTTTAAGAGCTTTTCCAGGAGTTGTCCGTCATTGTTCCACATGCACAAAGGCCTGCATGATAACGGTAGGCATGGATCGCCCTCGACTTAGTTTATCAGCACCATCCTCTGTTCCTTCCACCTCTTGGTGAAGCTTCCGGATCTGAGGCTTCTGTTGTACATGTCCAACAGCAGTTACGGGTTATATTGTCCCACTGCCTTGAACGCTGGTCGAAACTCTTCTGCTTCAAACAGTGACATGTCCTTGGAGCTATCCATTCTCACTTCTTTCAGCTGCATATCCGCTGTTGAAAGCAGTAAGTCGACGATCTTTCTTATCGTTTCCCCATCGCTTTTCAGTGGTGCTGTCGTTACTCCCAGCTTTCGGGTAACTGTCCTTCGTAGAAATACCGCGTTTCTTAGGGACATTTGGACGGGTCTCTTCTTCGCTCGCTGGGCCTTTCGGCGTAAGGAAAACCAGACTTTTCTCAGCTGAGAAATTTCCTCAAACCACCAGTAAGCCTGGAATCGGTTGTTGTTTAGATTCTTCTGGGGCATGGAAGCATCGCATGCTCGACGAATGAGAGTCATTGTCCTCTCCACTACAAGGCGGAAATGTTCCTCCACCTCTTGACCTTCCTACATCAACGCTCGTGTTCTTTTCCTGCGGGTTATCTCGCTTTCTAAAATCTTCTCATCCACCTTCGCTGCATTCCACCTCTTCAGCCTATGAGTTCGCAATCTCAGGACTTTATTCTCCATCTGCAGCTGGAAAGTGATGCACTGTTGATCACTGCCTGTGAAATTTTCCATCGCCTTCCAGTTCGCTACGTGCCTTGCCAGATCTTCTGAGGCCAGTGAGACATCTGGTGTCATCTCTCTTTGTCCGGGTCGTCTAAATGTTGATGCGCCAGTATTTAGGGCTATGTCCAGGATTGCTTCCTCTAAATCTTTCCTGAGATTTCACTGATTTTTCGTGACCAAAAAAATTCACTGACATGGTTTAAAATCATCAGAATTTACACGACCGTAATCATATTCAGCACTAGCACAATTGTAAAAAATGTAGGGCAGAAAGATAAATATTAAAAATCGCATTGTTGTTAATGTTAACAAACTTTTCAATGAATTTACTTTCAATTAGCGTAACTCAATCAGAGAACATTCCTTGAGTTTTCTCGCTTTATATATACAAAATTTACCCCTAATTTTGTATCAAAGTTGTTGAATGTGGCCATTATAATCCATGTTTCCTAAGCATCGGATATTTCCTTATTGAAACAAAAATTTCCTCATCACAATCATGTAAAGAGTATTTACAACAACAAAAAATACGGAATTGGTTCCAATAAATTTTCTTAAGCTACTCGCTATGAATCTTTACTATTATGAAATTGTGTAGCATTCATAAAATTTCCGGAAGATAGGAATTTACCTGATTCAACATATTTTTAATAAGAAATCTACTAGTTGTTCATTATTATTATGATAAATATCATCATGTATGGATATTAGTGTTACAATTTTTATTGATTTCTTTCAATCAATTTACTTACTTTACGTAAATATAGTTGTATTGAAATTTCTAATAATTTTACATTTTTTCACATGTTTATAACAAACGGAGATACATTTGAAGACCGGTTTCAATGAGTACACTCAATTAGGACGATTTTTGCGAATTTTTTTCGTTAAGGGTGTCTATGTTTTTTTGGCCCCAACAGATTTCCTCATCTACAATTTTTTTTACCTTTTGATAAATATGTTATTCGGATTATCCAAAGACACATTTGAAGACCAGTCTCAATCAACACAATCAACTAGTACGATTTTTGCGAATTTTTTTCGTTGAGGGTGTCTATGTTTTTTTGGCCCCAAAAGTTTTCCTCATCTACAATTTTTGTTACCTTTTGATATGTTATTCGGATTATCCAAAGACACACTTGAAGACCAGTCTCAATCAACACAATCAACTAGTACGATTTTTGCAATTTTTTTGCCTTAAGGGTGTTTTTGTTTTTTTGAACCCAAAAGTTTTCTTCATCTACAATTTGTTTCATTTTTTGATATGTTATTTGGAATGTCCGAAGGCAGATTTTAAGACGAGTCTCAATCGGCACACTAAATTAGGATGATTTTTGCAATTTTTTTCATTAAGGGTGTTTTTGTTTTTTGGCCCCAAAAGTTTTCCACATCTTTCATTTTATTTACTTTTTGATATGTTATTCAGGCTGTCCAAAGACGTATATTAAGACTAATCTCTAAGGGCACTTTCAATTAGGGCGAATTTTCTAATTTTTTTTTCCTTAGGTGTGTTTTTGTTTTTTTTTGCTACCAACAGTTTTCCTCATCTCCAATTTCCTTTATTTTTTGGTGTGTTGTTTGGGATATCCAAAGGCACATGTCGAGACTAGTCTCAATGCTTACAATCGATTGGGACGATTTTTGCGATTTTTTTTTCGTTTAGGGTGTTTTTGTTCTTTATTTTTTTGGCCCGAAAAGCTATCCTTGTCCGCAATTTTATTTATTTTTTGACATGTTGTTTGGAATGTCCAAAGACGCATTTTGGGACAAGTCTCAATGCTCACTATCTATTAGGGCGATTTTTGCGAATTTTGTTCGTTAACGGTGTTTTTGTTTTTTTTTTGGCTTCAAAAGTTTTCCTCATCTAAATTTTTTTATTTTTTGATATGTTCTTCGGAGAGGCCAAATACGCATTTTAGGACGCGTCTCAATGGCCACACTCATTTAGAGCCATTTTGCGAATTTTTTTCGTTCATCGTGGTTTCGTTTTTTTGGCCCCAGAAGTTATCCTTATCTGCAATTTTATTTATTTTTCGATATGTTGTTTGGGATGCTCAATGACGCATTTTGGGACGAGTCCTAATGCTCACTATCTATTAGGGCGATTTTTGCTAATTTTTTTCGTGATTGGTGTTTTTGTTTTTTTGGTCCCAAAAGTTTTTCTCATCTACAATTTTTTTGTTTTTTTTTATATGTTATTCGGGTTGTCCAAAGACATATTTTAAGACAAGTCTCGAAGGGCATTATTTTTTGAACTCTTTTTATTATTAATTTATTAATTTACTATTATTATATATTATATATAATTATTATTACTTATCAATTTATTATTAACGTATGCCGGAAAGTTTGGCCTGAAAATGTAATTTCTGATTTTTTTTTTAGAAGCGTTATCACGATTAAAACAAAAACTATATACATCTTATCAAAAAAATCGTCTGAACTGAATTTGCAGATATTTTTGAGATTAACAATTTTTCTTCTTGATATTCTTCTCATTTTTCTTGATTAACGTAAATACTTTACGTCTTATCAACAAATTGTATAAAATAAATTTGTAGATTTTTGAGGGTATTTTTGAAAATTTAAAGTAATTTTTATTAAATTTCAATAATTTGAATTAATTCCAAAGAATTTTAAAGATCTTAGAAAATTTTCAAAATTCCCAGGAATTTTCAAGGTATTTAAAAAGTTTCAAATGATTTCAAAAGATTTAAAAAATGTTGAGGTATTTTTACAAATTCCAAGAAATTTTGGATAGATTTCAAGTATTTGAAGGAATTTCGAAAGATTTTTAAGATTTTAGGGAATTTGAAAATTCTTGAGGATTTTCAAGATATTTAAAAAGTTTCAAAGGATTTCAAACGATTTTAAAGGATTTTAAAGATTTTGATTTATTTTTAAAAATTACAAGAAATTTTGAATATACTTCAATAATTTGAAGGAATTTCGAAAGATTTGACAGATTTTAGGTAATTTGAAATTTCTTAGGGATTTTCAAGATATTTAAAAAGTTTTAAATGATTTCAAAAGATTTTAAATGATTTGGAAGATTTTAAGGCATTTTTGAAAATTCCAAGAAATTCTGAATATACTTCAATAATTTGCAGGAATTTCAAAAGATTTTGAAGAATATAGTGAATTTTAAAAATTCAAAGGAATTTTCAAGATATTTAAAAAGTTTCAAAGGATTTTAAAAGATTTCAAATCATTGGAAATATTTAAGGGTATTTAAAAATATTCCAACATTTTTTAAATAGATTTCGATAATTTGAAGAAATTTGAAAGGATTTAAAAGATTTTAAGGAATTTTGGTAAAGTCCAAGAAATTTTCAAGATATTTGAAAAGTTTCAAAGCATTTCAAAAGATTTTAAAGATTTAAGGAATTTTTTAAAATTTCAAGAAATGTTGAATAGATATGAATATTTCAAAGGAATTTCAAAAGATTTTGAAGATTTTAGGATTTTTTTTTTAATTCGAAGGAAGTTTCAAGAGATTTCAAAAGTTTCAAGGAATTTCAAAAAGTTTCAAATCATTGGAACTATTTAAGGGTATTTAAAAATATTGTGAGGATTTTTTGATAGATTTCAATCATTTGAAGGAATTTCGAAGGATTTGAAAGATTTTAGCAAATTTTCCAAAATTCCAAGGGAATTCCAAGGTATTTAAAGAGTTTCAGAGAATTTCAAAAGATTTAAAATGATTTTGAAGATTTTCAGGTATTTTTGAAAATTCAAAGAAATTTTTATTAAATTTCAATAATTTGAAGGAATTTCACAAGATTTTAAAGATTTCAGTGAATTTTCAAAATTCAAAGGAATTTTGAATAGATTTTAATATTTTTAAGGAATTTCAAAAGATTTTAGAATTTTTTTTAAATTCAAAGGAAGCTTCAAGAGATTTAAAGAGTTTCAAGGAACTTCAGAAAATTTCAAAGCATTGCACATATTTAATATTATTTAAAAATATTGTAAGAATATATTTCAATAATTATTTAATTTAAAATCAATAATTAAGAATAATAATTTTTAAACATCCCAAGAAATTCTGAATATACTTCATTAAAGATTTCAGTGAATTTTACAAATTCAAAGGAATTTTTAAGATATTTAAAAATTTTCAAAGGATTTAAAAAGATTTCAAAGGATTGGAAATATTTTACGGTATTAAAAAAAACCCAAGAAATTTTTGAATAGATTTCAATACTTTGAAGAAATTCCAAAGGATTTTAAAGATTTCAAATCATTAGAATAGATTTCGATAATTTCAAGGAATTTGAAAGGATTTTAAAGATTTTAGGGATTTTTTTTTAAATTCCAAGGAATTTTCAAGGTATTTAAAAAGTTTCAAAGGCTTTCAAAAGATTTCAAAGATTTCACGGAATTTTTATAAATTTCAATACTTTGAAGAAACTCCAAAGGATTTTAAAGATTTTAATGAATTCTTCAAAATTCCAAGGAATTTTCAAGGTATTTGAAAAGTTTCAAAGGATTTAAAAAGCTTTGATTGATTTGGATGATTTTAAGGTATTTTTTAAAATTCTCAGAAATTCTGAATGTACTTCAATAATTTGAAGGAATTTCAAAAAAGATTTTAGAGTTTTAAGTGAATTTAAAAAATTCAAAGGCATTTTCATGATATTTAAAAAGTTTCGAAGGATTTCAAAGAATTTAAAATATTTTTGGGTATTTTTGAAAATTCAAATAATTTTTTTTAAACTTCAATAATTTGAAGGAATTCCAAAGGATTTCAAAGATTTTAAGGTATTTTTACAAATTCCAAGAAATTCTGAATATTCTTCAATAATTTGAAGAAATTTCAAAAGATCTTAGTGAATTTTAAAAATTGAAAGGAATTTTCAACATATTTGAAAAGTTTCAAAGGATATCAAAAGATTTCAAAGGATTTGAAATATTTTACTGTATTAAAAAAAATCGTATGAAATTTTTGAATAGATTTCGATACTTTGAATAAAATCCAAAGGATTTTAAAGATTTTAATGAATTCTTAAAAATTACAAGAAATTGTCAAGATATTTAAAATGTTTCAAAGGATTTCAAAAGATTTAAAATCATTGGAAATATTTAAGTGTATTTAGAAATATATTCCGAAGATTTTTAAATATATTTCGACAATTTGAAGGAATTTGAAAGGATTTGAAATATTTTAGGGAATTTTTTGAAATTCCAAGGAATTTTCAAGATATTTAATAAGTTGCAAATGATTGCAAAAGATTTCAAAGGATTGAGAATATTTAAGGGTATTTTTGAAAATTCAAAGAAAATTTTAAGGTATTTAAAAAATTGCAATGGATTTCAAAAGATTTCAAAGGATTTTAAAGATTTTGAGGTATTTTTAAAAATTCCAAGAAATTCTGGATATACTTCAATAATTTCAAGAAATTTCAAAAAATTTTGGTGAATTTTAATAATTCAAAAGAATTTCCAAGATATTTAAAAAGTTTCAAAGGATATTGAAAAAATGCATAGGATTGAAAGTTTTTTTTATGTTATTTCAAAAAATTTCATGAAATTCCGAATACATTTCAATAATTTAGAGAAATTCCAAAGGATTTTAAAGATTTTAGGAAATTCTTAAAAATTCCAAAGAATTTTCAAGATATTCAAAAAGTTTCAAAGGATTTCAAAATATTTCAAAGGATTTTAAAGATTTTGAGGTATTTTTAAAAATTCCAAGAAATTTTTGATAGATTTCAATAATTTGAAGGAATTTCGAAAGATTTTAAAGATTTTAGGGAACTTCATAATTCTTAGGAATTCTCAAGATATTTGAAAAGTTTCAAAGGATTTCAAAATATTTCAAAGGATTTTGAAGATTTTAATGTTTTTTTTTTTAAATTCCAAGAAATTTTGGATAGATTTCAATAATTTCGAAAGATCTTAAAGATTTTAGGGAATTCGAAAATTCTAAGGAATTTTCAAGATATTTAAAAAGTTTCAAAGGATTTTAAAAGATTGAAAATATTTGAGGACATTTTTGAAAATTCAAAGAAATTTTTAAGGTATTTAAAAAGTTTCGGATAATTTCAAAAGATTTCAAAGGATTTTAAAGATTTTAAGTTATTTTTTATGAATTCCAAAAAATTCTGAATATGCTTCAATAATTTGAAGGAATTTCAAAAGATTTTAGTGGATTTTGAAGATTCAAAGGAATTTTAAGATATTTGAAAATTTTCAAAGGGCATTAAAAAATGCATAGTATTGGAAATATTTTACGGTATTTAAAAAACTTCTAAGAAATTTGAAAAGATTTCAATACTTTGAATAACTTCCAAAGGATTTCAAAGATTTTAATGAATTCTTAAATAGTCCAAGGAATTGTCAAGATATTTAAAAAGTTTCAAAGGATTTCAAAAGATTTCAAATCATTGGAAATATGTAAGGGTATTTAAAAATATTCCAAGGATTTTTAAATAGATTTCGATAATTTGAAGGAATTTGAAAGGATTTTAAACATTTAGGAAATTTTTTTAAATTCCAAAGAGTTTTCAAGATATTAAAAAAGTTTTAAAGGATTTCAAAATATTTCAAAGGATTTTAAAGATTTTAAGGTATTTTTAAAAATTCCAAAGTTTTAAGTCTTTTAAATCCTTTGGAATTCCTTCAAATTATCGAAATCTATTCAAAAATCCTTACAATATTTTTAAACAACATTAAGTATGTCCAATGCTTTGAAATTTTTTGAATTTTCTTGAAACTTTTTAAATCTCTTGAAACTTCCTTGGAATTTAAAAAAAATCCTAAAATCTTTAAAATCTTTTGAAATTCCTTCAAAATATTAAAATCTATTCAAAATTTCTTGAAATTTATAAAAATTCCTTGAAATCTATGAAATCTTTTGAAATCCTTTGAAACCTTTTGAATACCTAGAAAATTCCTTGGAATTCACACAAATTTCCTAAAATCTTTAAAATTCTTTCAAATTCCTTGAAATTATCGAAATCTATTTAAAAATCCTTGGAATATTTTTAAATACCCTTAAATATTTCTCATAATTTAAAATCTTGAAAATCCTTTGGAATTTCTTCAAAGTATTGAAATCTATTCAAAAATTTCTTAGGATTTTTTTTTAATACCGTAAAATATTTCCAATCCTTTCAAATCTTTTTAAATCCTTTGAAACTTTTTAAATACCTTGAAAATTCTTTGGAATTCCTTTAAATTATTGAAACGTATTGGGAATTTTTTGAAATACCATAAAACATTTCCAATCCTATGCATTTTTTAATATCCTTTGAAACTTTTTAAATATCTTAAAAATTCCTTTGAATTTTTAAAATTCACTGAAATCTTTAAAATCTTTTGAAATATCTTCAAATAATTAAAGCATATTCAGAATTTCTTGGAATTTTTAAAAATACCTTAAAATCTTCAAAATCCTTTAAAATTTTTGAAATACCTTGAAAATACCTTGACATTTTTGAAAATTTCCTAAGATTTTTAAACTGCTTTGGAGTTCCTTCAAATTATTGAAATTTAATAAAAATTTCTTTGAATTTTTGAAAATACCCTAAAATATTTTCAATGCTTTGAAATCATTTAAAATCCTTTGATACTTTTTAAATACCTTGAAAATTCCTAGAAATTTTTGAAGATTTCCTAAGATCTTTGAAATCCTTTGGAATTCCTTTAAATTATTGAAATTTAATAAAAATTTCTTTGAAATTTCAAAAATACTCTAAAATATTTGCAACCCTTCGAAATATTTTGAAATCCTTTGAAACTTTTTGAATATCTTGAAAATTCTTTGGAATTTTTAAGAATTTCCTAAAATCTTTAAAATCCTTCGGATTTTATTCAAAGTATTGAAATGTATTAAGAATTTCTTGAAATTTTTTGAAATACCATCAAACGTTTCCAATCGTATGCATTTTTTTAATATCCATTGAAACTTTTTAAATATCTTGAAAATTCCTTTGAATTTTTAAAATTCACTAAAATCTTTCAAATCTTTTGAAATTTCTTCAAATTATTGCAGTATATATTTAGGATTTCTTGGAATTCTAAAAAATACTTCAAAATCTTTCAAATCCTTTGAAATCTTTTGAAATTCTTCGAAACTTTTTGAATACATTGAAAATTCTTTGGAATTTTTGAAAATTTCCTAAAATCTTAAAAATCGTTTGCAATTCCTTCAAAATACTAAAATCTATTCAATATTTCTTGAAATTTATAAAAATTCCCTGAAATCTTTGAAATCTTTTGAAAGCCTTTGAAGCTTTTTAAATACCTTGAAAATTCCTTGGAATTTAAAAAAAATCCCTAAAATCTTTAAAATCCTTTCAAATTCCTTGAAATTATCAAAATCTATTTAAAAATCCTTGGAATATTTTTAAATACCCTTAAATATTTCTAATGATTTTAAATCTTTTTAAATCCTTTGAATCTTTTTAAATACCTTAAAAATTCCTTTGAATTTTTAAAATTCACTGAAATCTTTAAAATCTTTTGAAATTCCTTCAAATTATTAAACTATATTCAGAATTTCTTGGAATTTGAAAAAAAAACTTCAAATCTTCAAAATCCTTTGAAATATTTTGAAATCCTTTGAAACTTTTCAAATATCTTGAAAATTCCTATGAATTTTCAAGTACCCTAAAATCTTTCGAAATTATCGAAATCTATCGTGGGTGTGGTGAGCCCACACTTGTAGTTATTTATAACTACAAGAAAAACCTAGAAACACTACCCGAATCGGGTAGTGTCACGCCTACCCTGAAAGGGAAATGGTTTAATGGTATATATATCCAAAATTTCTTGGAATTTTTAAAAATACCTTGAAATCTTTAAAATCCTTTTGAATCTTTTGAAATCCTTTGAAACTTTTTAAATAACTTGAAAATTCCTTGAAATTTTTGAAAATTTCCTAAGATTTTAAAAATCCTTTGGAATGTCTTTTGAAATCCTTTGAAACTTTTTAAATATCTTGAACATTCCTACGAATTTTCAAATTCCCTAAAATCTTTAAAATCTTTTGAAATCCTTTGAAACTTTTTAAATACCTTGAAAATTCCTTGGAATTTTGTAAAGTTTGCTGAGATCTTCAAAATCCTTAGGAATTTCTTCAAATTATTGAAATTTAATAAAAAATTTATTTGAATTTTCAAAAATACCCTAAAATATTTGTAACCCTTTGAAATGTCTTTTGAAATCCTTTGAAACTTTTTAAATATCTTGAACATTCCTAAGAATTTCCAAATTGCCTAAAATCTTTGAAATCTTTCGAAATTCCTTCAAATTATTGAAATCTATCAAAAACTTTTAGGAATTTTTAAAAATACCTTGAAATCTTTAAAATCCTTTGAAATATTTTTTGAAACACCATAAAACATTTCCAATCCTATGAATTTTTTAATATCCTTTGAAACTTTTTAAATATCTTGAAAATTACTTTTAATTTTTAAAATTCACTAAAATCTTTAAAATCATTTGAAATTCCTTCAAATTAT
>CAKNYM010051073.1:174659-191129 GCA_932195095.1 Andricus curvator
CCCCCCCCCCGTGACAGAAATTTTCGTGGGACTGACGTTAGAGCTGGACTCTCCACTATACGGTGAATCACTACTTGACTTGGACATGATTTCAACTCGCAAAACAAATTTCGCGCATAAAGGTGGTAGTTGGGTGTACAATCTAAACATGAACAATACAAACAATAAAGTAGCCTCGGACTGGACTGAAACTTTGATTGACTAAATGCATACACACGGTAAACGTAAAGTTTGAGTTTCAGGCGATGAATGGAGACTGGGTGTTTGGAATGCTAGAGGAGTGAATGATCTTAAAGTAAGAGAACTACGAGAAACTATGCATGCTAGGAAACTAGATATTTTATGTGTACCTGAGACAAAGAAAAAGGGATGCGAAAGTAGAAACATAGAAAATGGGGTGTTGAAAAGCGGTTTTGAAATATGGTTAGGAGTAGATAGGGAATCACATGGTAGTCAAGGGGTCGGTTTGATTATGAATGAAAAAGCAAGATATATGTTCCAAAAACGACTTAAATACTTTTTTTCTCCCCTTTTCAGATAGTTGGAAAAAAATCTTTCTGATTGTAGGATTTATTATAAAGATACGGAAATATACGCTAAAGTAAAGGAATTACCTTCTTCATTTTAAATCAAATACAACTTTAGTCATTTCTATCTGAAGAAGATTGAACATAACATATGGTCGTGGCGAACTTTTGGGTTTCTATTATACGATGAACAGAAACGAGCGTGAAGCGCGAGGTTCACATGATGATCAAACGAAATATCGAGCGCGAAGCGCGAGTGTCGTGATGAGAATGTGTTCCTTAAGGTCGATAGAACCTTAAGTAAATTAGTTCATCTTTTTATGTAAAACTGACATAATTAAACCAAAAGCAGGTCATAACGATGAAGCTTTAACAGAGTATTAGCCCGCGAAGCGTGCACTAGCGAGGACACGAAGTGTGAAAACCTAGACGACAAATGTGTCCGAGCGCGCAGCGCGAGGTGAATACATTATCGAGCGCGAAGCGCGAGATCCAACAGGTGCGCGCCCTAGGCGCGCTGAAACTTGCGAGCGAAGCGAGCCGCGCGCGAAGCGCGCTATGAGAATGTGCCCGCGAAGCGGGCGGATTTTTTTAATAAAAACGCTCTAATTTTTTTGAAAACTCATATTTAAAATCTTGAACTTCAATTTATCATATTGCTGTATGTAGATTTTTCGAAACATCAAATAATCTTTCAGTCACACTTCAAATTTGAAAATCTTATACTTTTTTTTTTAAACTCACTTAAAGCTGGTCTGATGTACCAAAATTCTGGTTGCGGTTGTTGTTGTAGTTGTTGATGTTGTTGTTGTAGTTGTTGATGTAGTTGTTGTTGGTGTTGTTGTTCTTGTTGTAGTTGTTGTTGTAGTAGTTGTTGTTGTTGTAGTTGTTGTAGTAGTTGTTGTTGTTGTAGTTGTTGTTGTTGTAGTTGTTGTTGTTGTAGTTGTTGTTGTTCTAGTTGTTGTAGGTGTTGTTGTTGTTGTACAATATTTTTATGACTAGAACGAGAACTTGAACTAGCACCAGAACCAGCACTAGCACAATTGTAAAAAAGGCAGCACATAAAGACAAATACTAAAAATCGCATTGCCGTTAATGTTAACAAACTTTTCAATGAATTTACTTTCAATCACCGTAACGCAATAAGAGACCATTCCTTCAGTTTGTCGCTTTATATATACAAAAAATTTACCCCCACTTTTTTATCAAAGTTTTGAAATGTGGCTGTTAGAATCTTTGTTTCCTAAGCAGCGAATATTTCCTTATTGAGATAAAAATTTCCTAATCATAATCATGCGAACAGTGTTTACAATGAAAATATGCAATCGGTTTGAATAAATATTCTTGAGGGCACTCGGTATGTATCTATGACGAAATTTTATTGCATTAATAAAACTCCCCGAAAATAAGGATTTACCTAAATAAAAATATTTTTAATGACAAATTTACTGTTTGCTCATTATTAATATGATTAATATCATCATCTGCGGATATTATTGTTACAAGTTAGATTTATTAATTTTAATTAGCAATTAAACATTTGTAGACCGGTCTCGATGGGCACACTCAATTAGGTCGATTTTTTGCAAATTTTTGTCGCTAAGACTGTTTGTCTTTTTGGTCCAAAAAGTTATCCACATTTAAATTTTTTTTGAAATTTTCCATATATTTTTCGGGGTTTCCAAAGACGCATTTTAAGACCGGTTTCGATGGGCACACTCAATTAGGGTGATTTTCGCGATTTTTTGTCGTTGAGAGTGTTTGTCTTTTTGGTCCAAAAAGTTTTCTACATTTACAATTTTTTAAAAAATTTTTTATATATTTTTCGGGGTTTCAAAAGACGCATTTTGAGACCGGTTTCAATGGGCACACTCAATTAGGACGTTCTCAATAAGGGCGAGTTTCGCGAATTGTTTTCGTTAAGGGTGTCTGTTTTTTTCGCCCCACAAGTGTTTCTTATTTATCATGTTTTCTTATATATTGTATGGGATGTCCAAATACACATTTTAAGACGGTCTCAATGCGCATACTCAATTTGGGCGGTTTTTGCGAGTTTTTTCGATAAGGGTGTTTTTGTTTTTTTGGCCCAAAAAGTTTTCCTCATCTAAATGTTTTTTATTTTCTGATATGTTCTTCGGGGAGTCCAAAGACGCATTTTAAGTCCTTTCTCAATGGGCAAATTCAATTAAGGCGATTTTTCAAAAATCAAAAACAGTTGAATAAAAAAGGAAAGATAAATTCTCAACAAAAAATGTAATAATTGATATTTCTGCCAAAAATTATTTCAATTTTAAATAAGAAACAGTTTAATTACGAATTTTTGAAAAATAGTTGAATCTTCAACCCATAAGTCTGTTTTATAGGGCCCCAAAAACCCCATAATTGAAAAATTGGGCCCAAAATTCCATTATTTTTTTGTGCGATCAAAATTTGAATTTTCTATTTATCAAAAAAATTCAAAAAGTTGTTATGACAATCGTATAGGGTGTTCAAAAAGCATCGTTTTTCCCCTCTTGACTTTTTTTTTATATTGTGCTTTGTTTGGCTTAAAATTTTCATTTTATTTATTTTTTATTTTGTAAATTCAATTTTAACAAAAAATTTAATTTTCAGCCAAGTAGTTCAATTTTTAGTAAAAAAATTAACTTTTACCCCAAAAAAGAAAAGTTTCAACAAAGTGGTTCAATTTTCAATCAAAGAGATGAATTTTATGCTGAAATGATGAATCTTCAACCAAAAAAATTAATTTGTAAGAAATTAGTTATATTTTTACCAAAAAAGACAAATTTAAACAAAAATGCCTAAATTTTAAACAAATATTTGAATTTTCAGTTTAAAAAACAAATTTTTCAACCAAAAATGGAATAGCTAAAATTTCATTGTGAAAAGTATAATTTTAAATTTAGAGAAGCCAAATTATAAAAATCGAGAGCAAATTATACGTTTTTAAGTCTGGACCAAGGAGACATAAATATTATGTGATTGCCGAGTAATCATAAAACATATTTAATTCTTTACCCGTGGAATGGAAATTTTAGCGAAGCTATAAAAACGAGATTCGTCGCGTGCCTTAATTTGTTAACATAATCATTTTTTTAAAATAAGTATTTTTCAAGGAATCTGATAAATATTTTTCTGATATTTTGAAATTTTTTTATCTTTTTAAACTAAATGTGGGAATCATAGCACGGTCTATATTAAACCGAAGTAATATTTCGGCCAGACAAATGATGATTTTCAAAAATAAATCTTCCGCGTTTGTCTACCAAACTTGCGTGATTATGCACAAAAAAACAATTTTATATCCTCTTGACCCGTTTATGGGATGTTTGAAAACATTGAATGCTGTGAAATTTTTGTAACAATATAGAGTTAATTTTAAATTTTATATTTTTATTTTGCGATAGATCAGATTAAAGTAGATTTTTTTTCTCCGTTTTATATTATTCTCAAAAATGGTTTTAAATGCAAATTTTGTTGCAATTTGGATTACATTAAGAAAAAAAAAGTTTATTCTTAGATTTCATTCAAATATATCTTCTTTCAACACGTGTATTCCAGTTATGTAACTCAAATTAATTTAGGTAAAAAATGAGTGAATAATCTTCAAAAATAATTATTTGTTGAAAAAAGTAAGAATAATTATGGATTCGATTAATTTCAGCATTTTCACTCAAATTTAAATTATAATTTCTATGAAAATACACGAATTATTTTGCAAGGTGGTACATGTCGAATTTTTCAAGGAATCTGTATCATCAGAGAATTACAGAAATTTTTAACGTCTTTTCAGACTAGATGGCTATATAAATTAAAAATTATTATTTAAATTAATTTTTTTGTCCTGAAAAAATATCTTCTCCTTTCGCTTTGCTGGGAATCGAACCTCAGAACTTCCGATTGCCGGTCGGGTGCTGTCCCATTAAGCTACTAGAGAAATAGAGAAAAGAAAATTTTTTCAGAAAATAAACGCATTATTTTGCTAGATGTTATAAATTAAATTTTTCAAGGAATCTGTATTATCATCAGAGAATAACAGAAATTTCTAACGTCTTTTCAGACTAGATGGCTATATAAATTAAAAATTATTATTTAAATTAATTTTTTTTTCCTGAAAAAATATCTTCTCCTTTCGCTTTGCTGGGAATCGAACCTCAGAACTTCCGATTGCCTGAGGTTCGATTCCCAGCGGAGCAAAAGGAGAACATCTTTTTTCAGAAAAAAAATTAATTAAAAATTAATTTTCAGTTGCATTTTTTAACAAAAAATATGAAGTCTATTTTTGACTTTTGACGCTTCAGATATATACTATAGATAATAATTATAGTAAGTAGAATATAGAATTGTTTGGCTTTTTTCACGTTCAAGACGCGTGAAGGAGAATCAATAGAAATTTAATTTGAAACGAGAATTATTTATGTGTATTTAAGGTTCAAAGAAAAGTTCTTGCAGATAATTTTTTGGTTGAGAATTAATTTTTTAAACTGAAAATGTAACTATTCCTTATCTGTCTGAAAATTGATTTTTTCAATTGAAATTTTATATTTTATAGTTCAAAATTCAACTATTTGGTTGAAAATGCATTCACTTTGTTGAAATTTCGTCTTTTTTTAGAAAACTAATCTGTTTTGGTTGAAAATGTAAGTATTGTGTAGAAAAAATGTCTTTTTTGCTTCCTCATAGAGGAAGCTTTGTAATGGTAACATTTTCCAAAATTGTTAAATTCATTTAATTGAACCTTCCCAAATTTAAAAATGTCTAATACAATGTTCTAAGCAATTGTCCGGATGCGTGTGTGTGGATGTGTGTATGTGTGTGTGTTTGGATGTGTGGATGTCACGCTTTTTTGTGAGCACGATAACTTGAAAACGATTGCAGATAAATTGATGAAATTTGGAGGGCTTATTTTCCCGAGTAATATCTTGAAACTGACCGAAGGATTTCTAAAAATATTTGTTACATTTTTTCTGAGCACTTAATAATATTTGAAAAATCGGTTTTTTATAGTAAAACTTTTTTCATTGACATAATTCAAAGTTGATGCAAGAATGTAAAAGATTCCTTGGATCGAGACGAATTGATTGACCTATAATATTAATAAATTGTATTAAAGAGTAGGGAAGTTATGGTTATTTATATATTTTTAAACTCGATTTTTATACTAAAAATGTTCTAATTCTCATAATTCAAAGTTGATGCGAGAATAGAAAAGTTGTGTTGATTCAAGACGAATCGATTGATCTATAGCTTTGATACATTTTATACAAGAGTAAGGAAGCTATGGTTATGCATAATATTTGAAAACACGGTTTTTTATAGTAAAACTTTTTTCACTAACATAATTTAAAATTGATGCAAGAACGGAAAAGATTCCTTGATTCGAAGAAAATCGATGGATCTATAATATTAATACACTTTATTGAACATTAAGGAAGTTATGCTCATTTATAATATATGAATCATCCATTTCTAACAGAAAAACTTTTTTCATCGACATAATGCAAAGTTGACGACCCATGAATAGAAAAGATTTTTTGATCATAAATTTTCAAATAGAATAATTCTGACAATTTAAGAAAAAAATCATAAAGCTGGCAAAGGGATAGGGTGCGACATAACTTTTCCCTTCCCTTTTCCAGCTCGAAAAATTATCATTTCGAACTCAAAATTTGATTTGTCTGATTTGTCTTTGCATTTCAAAAACTGTTTGTATTATTTTGTGATCTTGTATTTTTTGTACATTTCTATTTTTAAATTGATCAAAATGAAGACTTTAGTTTGTCTATTATTGAAAAAAATAACTAATGCTTTCTCTATGAGGAAGCAAATACATTTGCTAACGGGAAGCAAAGTGCTCGTGAAATGAGCACCATGTAATTATAAATACAAACAAAGTGGAAACACTCGAGATCGAATTCACAGCTAGTTTGTTAAATTGAACTATTCTTGATTATAATTTAAAATCTATTTTAATTGAAATATCAACTATTACATTTTGCTTCCTCATAGAGGGAGGTTTGTAATGACCTAAATTTTCAAATATACTTTTTTGACATATTTTGATATAATTCGACCCCGGGAGCTCGAAAATGAAGTTTTAAAAAAATGTCCGTGTGTGTGTGTAACTTTTTTCTGTTCACCATATCTCAAAAAGTAAAAGAGCTATAATCATGAAATTTTGATAAAGTGTAGCTCGGATTGATTTCCAGGTCTGATAGGATTTTGAGCTAGATCGACCATTTAGAAATAGTATTTTTTTGTGTTTAGGGGCTTCATATGTTTATATATTTTTCACTAAAACCTATTTTTTTCAATTGAATTATTCTAATTATTTTAACTCCAATATTTCAAGCAGGAAAAGCTTGATATATGTATACATAATTCTTTATCAAATTTCAACAAATTTATTCAGGTAAACAGAGTTGCTTCATAGAATTTCAGAATTTGTTTTCTCTTTCAGGTATTTAAAGATATTCATTCATAGTGACTTGAAATTATTTTGGTGTATTCGAGGGAATTCTCAATTGTTTTTTAATAGTCTGAAAGGAATTTCAAAATTTTTATTCTTTTGAAAATCCTGGCATATTACGGCTTTTTGACAGCTTCCAGGGACCAATTTAATTTTTCTCGAATGGGATGAATTTGATGGAAAATCTGACTTTTTATTTCAATTGAATTCAATGATTTAAAAGAATTTCAAGATATTTTTAAGGGTTCTTGGGGCGTTTTAAACCTGAAATTTCAGGAAATATAGAATTCCATGAAATTTTCGCAAAGATACTTTGATGTGTTTAAAAACTCGAAAATTAAACTGATGACGTCTCCCTTCACGCGTTATTTTCAAAGATTCCTAAATGAATTTTTAAACTCTTCCCCCCCCCAATAAAAAAAATTATAATATTAAAGTTCAATTATTATAACTATTTTAATATTTCAAACAGGAGAAAATTTAATATATATATCTATATATAATTCTTTTTCAAATTAAAAAAGAAAAAAAAAAAAAGAGTTATTGGTTCCTCGTTTAGAGGCAGGCCAGTATTCGGCAGATGAGCACATATTAACTCCTCTTTAATACAACGCTGCCAGTAACACAAGTTTTGGTGGGACTGACGTTACGACTAGACTCTTCACCGTACGACGAATCATTACTTAACTTGGACATGATTTCGGCTCACAAAACAAATTTCGCGCATAAAGATGATAGTTGGCTGTACAATCTAAACATGAATAATACAAACAATAAAGTAGCCTCGGAATGGACTGAAACTTTGATTGACGAAATGCATACACACGGTAAACGTAAAGTTCGAGTTTCAGGCGATGAATGGAGACTGGGTGTTTCAAATGCTAGAGTGTACCTGTGACGAAGAAAAAGCGTTGCGAAAGTAGAAACATAGAAAATGGGGTGTTGCAAGGCGGGTTTGAAATATGGTCAGGAGTAAGTAGTGAATCAAATCCTAGTCAAGGGGTCGGTTTAATTATGAATGAAAAAGCAAGACAGCATCTCAAAGATCACGATTTTGTATCTCCCAGATTGTTGTGGGCTAGAATGAAGGTAGGAATCAGAAGATTATTTATCATAGCGTGCTACGCCCCAGTTGACAGTGAGCCGCGAGAAGTCAAAGACGCCTTCTGGGACACTTTAAATGATACAATAAGTACTTGCAATCAAGGTGAAAGAATAATTCTGCTAGGAGATATGAACGGATGGGTCGGCGTCCAACGTCAGGATACAGATAAAGAAAGAGTGCTAGGTAATTTTGGGGATCCAACAAGAAAAAATTATAACGGGGAAAAATTAGTTAGCTTATGCTTAGAAAAGGGCCTATTTATTACCAATACTTGGTTTCGACATAAAATGATCGACGCGTACACCTGGTGTAAAGGAAATAACCGCAGTGTAATTGACTTCGTTATTGCGGATGAAAGACTAAGAGAACTAGTCAAAGATACAAGAGTCATGAGGGGTTCCGAATGCAATACTGATCATTACCTGTTAGTCTCGAAAATAAACTTAGGGCGGGGATGGAGAAAAAAGAAAACAAAAAAAAACGAAACAAACTCGAATAAAGATTGAAAATTTACAGAAACCGGAAGTGCGAATAGAGTTTCAAAATAAGTTAAGCGAACGCATAGATAGGGCAACTTGGGAAGCGCTTATAAGCAATAAAAGTATAGAGGGCGCGTGGACTTTGTTACGGGATATCATTGTTAAAACTGCAATTGAAGTGTGTGGTACGGCAGTGGTAGGAAGAAAGTCTGGTGATGCGTGGTGGAATGATGAAATTCAAGCAGCCCAGCAAGAAAAGAAAAAAGCGCACGAGAGAAAATTAAACATGACAGGTCTTAGCAATGAGGAGAGAAATAGACTCGAAAATGATTGCAAAGACAAAAAGAGGAAAGTTAAACGACTAGTCAAGGAAAGCAAAGAAAAATCAGAACAGAAGAAGAGAACAAAATGCAAAACTACTTTAAAGGAATTATGAAACTATTATATAAACAGTTGGAGGAAAGTAAAAGTACCGAGTTTGCCAGCATGAGAAACAGCAAAGGTGAAATGCTATTTATATGATATAAACGAGATAGTAGACGCTTTAAAAGACTCTTTTAAAAAACTATTAGGAGGTGAAGATATAGGACAACAAAACTGCGACATAGAACATAATACATAACTGAGGTCAGAGACATAATTAAGAACTTGAAAAACGGTAAGGCTGCTGGTATAGACAGTATTAGCGCGGAAATGCTTAAATACGGTGGCGAATACATACCTCACAGGTTGTGCGAATTGATACATTTATGTATCGAGACGGGGGAAGTCCCAGACGATTGGAGAAAAACGATTATCGTACCAATATACAAAAGAAAGGGAGATAAAAGCAACTGCAGTAATTACAGAGGTATCAGCCTACTAAGTACCGTAAGTAAAATATACTCTAAAATAATTATTCGTAGGGTAATGGAAATCACAGAAGAAAAGATATGGGAAGTCCAAAGTGGATTTATGCCAGGAAGATCATGTACAGATCAGATATTTAGCCTAAGACAGATCACAGAAAAAAGCTTGAGAGTAGGAAAGAAAGTTTTCTGTGCATTTATTGACCTAGAAAAAGCATTTGACAAAGTAAATAGAAATAAACTTTGGGAAGTCCTCAAAGAGTACGGAGTAAATGGATGGCTCCTACAAGCAATAAAAACAATATATACAGGTAGTAAAGCGAGTGTAAGGGTAAATGGGAAACTGAGTGACTGGTTCGATATTATGCAAGGCGCAAAACAAGGATGCGTTATGTCCTCATGGCTATTTATCATATTTATGGACAAGTGTCTAAGAATGACCCTCTTCGACGAAGAAGATGTAGATCTAGAGACAGTGAGGGTACGTGGGTTAGCTTTCGCAGATGAAAAGGTTGTTACAGCAGAATCAAACGACGGCTTGCAAAGAATGTTCAGAAAACTAAATACAAGCATGAAAAACACGAACCTCAAAATTAAAGTAAATAAAACAAAAATCATAGTGTTTGAAGGAAAAGGTGAGAAAACAATGTGCAACATTGCCCTAAATGATGAGAGATTAGAACAAGTTGACAAGTATGTATATCTAGGTAGTCTATTCACTAGCGACGGAAAAATAGATGGGGAGTTAGATAGGCGTATAAATAAAGGTAAGCAGGTTATCGGTAGATCAGGGTCCATCCTAACAAATAAAAACATATCAAAAAAAGCTAAAATGGCCATACATAATTCTATATTCGTATCCACTGTACTATACGGTAGCGAGACATGGACCTGTCAAGAAAAGGACAGGAGTAAAATTAACGCGATCGGCATGAAACCTCTGCGCATAATATGCGGGAAAACACTGATGGACAAAGTCCGAAACGAGACAATCCTCAGAGAATGTGGTGCAAAAGAGACAATAGTTGACACATGGGAAAGAAATCAGTTAAGATGGTTCGGACATCTTGAAAGAATGAAAAATGAACGACTGACCAAACAAGTGTATAAAGGTAAAGTAAATGGCAGAATGCCCAGAGGTAGACCGCCGAAAGAATGGTTAGAATCTGTAAATGAGACATTAATCCGAAGAGACATAAGAAGCCATAGAAACACAAGAGCTTGCATGGAAAAATGCATGGACGTGAAGGAAGCTAGAGTAGTATGCCAGGACAGAAAAGTGTGGCGACAAATAGTTTGTAAACATAGTGACAATGGAATGAATGACGCCTGAAACAAAGACCTTGGATACTAATGGGCCCAAGTGGGGAACCATACATAACAATTTTGTGAGGCTCTTTACTTGGGGTGATCGCTAGAGAGATTGATCAGCAACCTGGGTCGGAGCAGTGTTGCGGAATAAACGTGTCATTTAAGTAAATGACACGAGAATTCCAGATCAATCTAAAATATCCATACCTAACACTTATATACCTACCTACCTCATACCTATATACCTACCTACTTTATACCTATATACCCATATATACACTACTATCTCCCAACCGAGCAAGTCACGCCTACCCCGAAAGGGAAATGGCTTAATGGTATAATAATAATAATAATAATATGAAAAAAACTTTGTTGATATTCAAAACACGAGAATATTACATATAGACTTTTTGTTAGCGTCCTTCAGACTCATCGATTGACCAATTGGTGAACCTTTTATGACCTCTTATGATCTAGCAATACCGTTTTATAAATTTAACAAATATATTGTTCATCTTATTGACATGAGGAAAACTTTTTTAGTATTGGCAATACAACCATAATGTATATCATATATTTGTTCGCGTCTTCGAGACGAAATTCGAGACGTCTTTGAAATTTCGAAGGCCATTATTGATTAGTCAATAGCTACTCAGAAAGTTTTAAGAAAAGTTACATTGTTTCAATGAGGTTTTAATTTGAAATATAAAACTACCGTAGGTCAGAAAGTTGTTCATTGTAACACTACATATCAATTGACATTTTAAAGGGCCCTCTGATTTTCTGAAAAAAATTTTTTCGGAAAGACAGAAACATAAGCTTGAAAAATATATTAATGAATATTATTGAGTGATGCCTATATATATTTTTAAATGTATGTGAAATTTTTTGTTATCCGTACTGAATTTTTTACATTCTCAATTGTCAGATGGAATCGAGGCTCATTCATGTAAATAAAAATCTTATTTGTCATACGAGGAAATAAATTTGTCAAATCTTGTTTGAAGTAACTGTTTCCCAATATCTGTTTAATGGCCTTCTTTTGTCTGAATTACTTGAAAGAAGACAAACAATTTATCAACTTAGTTCTTATCGTTAGTGAATAAATTGTCAGGAAAAAATATTAATTTTTTTTATAAATCACACCTATGGCCACGTCTCACGACCGTGAGATGGGTGGCCATTAGGGTGGTCCAAAATGATTTTTTTCGAATTTGTAGGCATATCGCCCGGAAATTTGTTCAAATCCACACAAAAATTAATCCAATTTTTTTGTTTTGAAAAAAATGACATTTAGAGATGGTGACAAATATATTCACAAAAACGAAAAAGATTGTTTAAAATTTTATTATCTATAAAGTTTATTAATTATTTTTTCATAACTGAAAAGGCATATCAAAGTTAAACATTTTAGAAAAATCGCAACTCTCTAACACTTATCTAAGAGAAGATAATTATTAACAAAAATAAATTGTTTAAAAAATTATGTTTGTCAACTTGATTATCTATTACTTTACTAAGTAAAGAGTGGTCAAAATACATTTAAATAATTATTTTTCTGAATTTTATCAATTAATAAGTTACCCAAAGTAAAAAATAGACAAATAGTTAAAATTTTAGTATATTATTCGCACTAATAATAAATAGTTGAAACAATTATTTTTGATAACTTGAATTAATTTTTACTACACTTTAATTCAAAGTGGACAAAAAGTAAAAAATTTCAGAAAGAAACCGCAACTATCTAGTATTAATATAGAAGAAGATAGCTACAAACAATAATAATTTGTTTAAACAATTATTTTTGCTAAACACTTGAAAAAATAAATGCTCTACCAAGCAGTTAACTTTTGAAATGAGTAGTTAAATTTTCAACCAAATAGTTAAATTTGCTACCAAAATAGTTGAATTTTCCACCAAATAGTTGAATTTAAAAAAAAAAGAATTTCAACAAAAAATGGAAAATAGACATTTTCAGCTTGGAAAATTAATTTTTCACAAAAAAAAAATAAATAATTTTCTACCTACTTTTTTGATTTTCTACCATAAGTTGAATTTTCAGAAAAGAAGATTAATTTTTTTCCCAAAAAGCAAAATTTTCAATAAAATACATCAATTTTGGATAAAAAAGGTGAACTTTCAACCTGACACTATAGATTTTCAAGAAAAAAGTTAATTTTATACCAAATAGTAAAGTAAAAAAAATAGTTTGATTTTTAACAAAGTAGTTGTATTTTCAACTAGAAAAAAGTAAGTTCTCAACCAAAAATGGAATAGTTATATTTTCCGTTTCAAAAACTCATTAAATTTTTCACTCTCAAGATGAATTTTCGACTAAATTGATAAATCTTTACAAAAAGTTTATTTTTAACAAAATAGTTACAATTTTAACGAAGCAGTTCAATTTTTTAACAAAAAAGATGAATTCTCAACGAAAAGTGTAATTGATGATATTTTAACAAAAAAGTATTTTTATTCAAACCAAAAAAAGTTGAATTCAATAAAAAATACGAATATTCAATGAAATAGTTGAACTTTGAACTAAAGAAATTAATTTTTAACCAAAAAGATTAATTTTTAACTAAGAAGATTAATTTTTTACTAAAAAAAACAAGAATTTTCAAGAGAATACATGAATTTCAAACTAAAAAAGATCAATTTTAAACTTGAATTAAAAAAAAAGAATTTCAACAAAAAATAGAATATATACATTTTCAGTTTGAATAATTAATTGTCACAAAAAAAAATAATTTTCTACCATAAGTTGAATTTTCAGAAAAGAAGATTAATTTTTTCCCTAAACAGCCAAATTTTCAATAAAATACATCAATTTTGCATAAAAAAGGTGAATTTTCAACCTGACACTACAGATTTTCAACAAAAAATGGAATATTTATATTTTCACTTTAAAAAACTGATTAAATTTTTCACTCTCAAGATGAATTTTCGACTAAAATGAAAAATCTTTACAAAAAAATTATTTTTAACAAAATAGTTCAAATTTGTTGAATTTTTGAAAAAAAGATGAATTCTCAACGAAAAGTGTAATTGATATTTTAACAAAAAAGTATTTTTATTCAAATCAAAAAAAGTTTAATGCAATAAAAAATACAAATATTCAATAAAAGAAGTTTGAACTAAAAAAATGAATTTTCAACGAAAAAGATTAATTTTTGACTGTGAAAATTAATTTTTTAATAAAAAAAAACAAGAATTTTCAATAGAATACATGAATTTCAAATTATAAAAGATAAATTTTCAACTAGAAGTGTAATATTTGAATTTTCAGTTGAATAAAAGTTAATTTCCAACCAAAAAAAGTAAAGGATTTTCTAACGAAATAATTCATTTTCCAACCAAATAGTAGAATTTTTAACAAAAACAAAAATGTTAAGAAAAAATCGAAAAAAGGGGAAATTTCTTGTAAACAGGAGAAAAAATAAGATATTCTTCAAAAAGGGGAAAAGAGGGGAACACGTGGTAGAAGACAAACAATTTAACGATTTTTTTTACGATTTTAAAATTATAATGGATCAATGGGCAAACAATTAATTATTTCAGTTGAATTAGCATCAGCTTGCATAAAAAACTTGATGCAAATAAATAAATTTATTTAATACTGTATATAATAATAAAAAAAGGTTATAGAAATGAAAAACGAGAAAAATGGAATCATTTGATAGAATAATGTGATGGTGTAAACTTCGTAATTCTGTCGAAATAATTTCTTGGCATTTTTTGAAATGCCATAAAACATTTACAATCTTATGCATTTTTTTAATATCCTTTGAAACTTTTTAAATATCTTGAAAATACCGTTGAATTTCTGAAATTCACTAAAGTCTTTTTAAATTCCTTCAAATTATTGTAGTATATTCAAAATTTCTTGGAATTTTTAAAAATAACATAAAATCTTGAAAATCCTTTGAAATCTTCTAAAGTCCTTTGAAACTTTTTAAATACCTTGAAAATTCCTTGGAATTTTCGAAAATATCCTAAGATCTTTAAAATCTTTTGGAATTCTTTCAAATTATTGAAATTTAATACAAATGTCCTTGAATTTAGAAAAATACCCTAAAATATTTGCAACCCTTTGAAATCTTTTGAAATCCTTTGAAACTTTTTAAATATCTTGAAAATTCCGGGTCCATATCATCTCACATGTGGCAAGTCTCTCTGCGGCAAGTCACACCTGCGGCAAGTCACACCTGCGGCAAGTCACATCTGCGGCATGTCACATCTGCGGCATGTCACACCTGCGGCATGTCACATCTGCGGCATGTCACAACTGCGGCTTGTCTCATCTGCGGCATGTCACAACTGCGGCATCTCTACCCAGCGGCTTCTCTCCCGCGCGGCATTTCTCACAGTGAAATTGACATTTTTGCGGTATCTCTCGCCAGTGCAAGCCTCCCTGTGGCATCTCTCCCTTCAGCAAATTTTTTTAAGTCCAAATGAAAATGGCAAAACTGCGGCAAGTCTCCCAGGACTTATTGTCTCCCCGGCGGCATCTCTCATCCGGAAAAAATTTTCAAGTCCATATAAAATGGCAAAACTGCAGCAAGCCTCACAGGCCTAATTGTCACATCTGCGGCATCTCTCACCCGCGGCAAATTTCCCTAGCGGTATCTCTCATCCGGGGAAAATGTTCAAGTCTACATCAAACTGGTAAAACTGCGGCAAGTCTCACAGGACTAATTGTCACATCTGCGGCAAGTGTCCCAGGATGGATTGTCACATCTGCGGCATCTCTCACCAGCGGCATCTCTTTCCCAAGAAAACTTTCTGAGTCGTTCTAAAAATGGCAAAAATGCGGCAAGTCTCCCCAGCGGCATCTCTCCCCCAAGAACATTTTCTGAATAGTTCTAAAGATGGTAAAAGTGCGGCAAGTCTCTCCAGCGGCATCTCTCCCCCAAGAAAATTTTCTAAGTCATTCTAAAGATGGCAAAAGTGCGGCAAGTCTCTCCAGCGGCATCTCTCCCCCAAGAAAATTGTCTATGACGTTCTAAAGATGGCAAAAGTGCGGCAAGTCTCCCCAGCGGCATCCCTCCCCCGAAAACATTTCCTGAATAGTCCTGAAGATGGCAAAAGTGCGGCATGTCTCCCCAGCGGCATCTCTCCCCCAAGAACATTTTCTGAATAGTTCTAAAGATGGCAAAAGTGCGGCAAGTCTCCCCAGCGGCATCTGTCCCCCAAGAAAATTTTCTAAGTCATTCTAAAGATGGCAGAAGTGCGACGAGTCTCCCCAGCGGCATCCCTCCCCCAAAAACCTTTTTTTCAGTAGTCCTAAAGATGGCAAAAGTGCGGCAAGTCTCTTCAGCGGCATCTCTCCCCCAAGAACATTTTTTGAATAGTTCTAAATATGGCAAAACTGCGGAAAGTCTCCCCAGCAGCACCTCTCACCCAAGAACATTTTCTAAGTAGCTCTAGAGATGGCCAAACTGCGGCAAGTCTACCCAGCGGCATCTCTCCCCCAAGAAAATTTTCTAAGTCGTTCTAAAGATGGCGAAAGTGCGGCAAGTCTAACCAGCAGCAGCTCTCCCCCAAGAAAATTTTCTAAGTCGTTCTAGAGATGGCAAAACTGTGGAAAGTCTCCCCAGCGGCATCTCTACTTCAAGAACATTTTCTGAATAGTTCAAAAGATGGCCGCTGGAGAGACTTGCCGCACTTTTGCCATCTTTAGCACGACTTAGAAAATGTTCTTGGGTGAGAGATGCCTCTGGAGAGACTT
>CAKNYM010051073.1:191139-217397 GCA_932195095.1 Andricus curvator
TCTCTAGAACTACTTAGAGAATGTTCTTAGGCGAGAGATGCCGCTGGGTAGACTTGCCGCAGTTTTGCCATCTTTAGAACAATTCAGAAAATTTTCTTGGGGGAGAGATGCCGCTGGAGAGACTTGCCGCACTTTTGCCATCTTTAGAACGACTTAGAAAATTTGCTTGGGGGAGAGATGCCGCTGGTGAGAGATGCCGCTGGTGAGAGATGCCGCAGATGTGACAATCCATCCTGGGACACTTGCCGCAGATGTGACAATTAGTCCTGTGAGACTTGCCGCAGTTTTACCAGTTTGATGTAGACTTGAACATTTCTCCCGGATGAGAGATGCCGCTGGGGAGATTTGCCGCGGGTGAGAGATGCCGCAGATGTGACAATTAGTCCTGTGAGGCTTGCTGCAGTTTTGCCATTTTATATGGACTTGAAAATTTTTTCCGGATGAGAGATGCCGCCGAGGAGACAATAAGTCCTGAGAGACTTGCCGCAGTTTTGCCGTTTTCATTTGGACTTAAAAAAATTTGCTGAAGGGAGAGATGCCACAGGGAGGCTTGCCCATGGCGAGAGATGCCGCCAAAATGTCAATTTCACTGTGAGAAATGCCGCGCGGGAGAGAAGCCGCTGGGTAGAGATGCCGCAGTTGTGACATGCCGCAGATGAGACAAGCCGCAGTTGTGACATGCCACAGATGTGACATGCCGCAGGTGTGACATGCCGCAGATGTGACATGCCGCAGATGTGACTTGCCGCAGATGTGACATGCCGCAGGTGTGACTTGCCACAGGTGTGACTTGCCGCAGAGAGACTTGCCGCATGTGAGATGATATGGACCCAAAATTCCTAAGAATTTTCAAGTACCCTAAAATCTTTAAAATCTTTCGAAATTATTGAAATCTATCCAAAATTTCTTGGAATTTTCAAAAATACCTTGAAATCTTTAAAATCCTTTGAAATCTTTTGACTGATGTCATTTTAAGATTGTAAAAAATTCTAATGTTTCTAAACTTTGTGCAAACAATTAGAAGGCAATATTTTTAAATTGGAGACAGACGTCTTATTTACGGTTTCACATTATAACCTTCTTATTATTTCGACAGAATTACAAATGTTGCACCATCACACTATTCTATCAAATTATTCTATTTTTCTCGTTTTTCATTTTTATAACCTTTTTTTATTATTTTATACAGTATTAAGTAAATTCATTTATTTGTATGAAGTTTTTTATGCAAGCTGATGCTATTTCAAGTCAAATAATAATTTTAACAAATTTTGCTAGATAATTGCAATTTTCGATGAATGTGGACCCTGAATATGCATAATTAATTTTTAGCTTATTGATCCATTATAATTTTAAAATCGTAAAAAATTCTTCTTTTCCTTAACTTTGTTCAAACAATCAGAGGGCAAAAAATTTTGATGAATAAGAATAAATAAGGATAATAATAAAATAATTACAATGAGAAATGAGTTGTTAAATTGTTTGTCTTCTACCACGTGTTCCCCTCTTTTCCCCTTTTTGAAGAATATCTTTTTTTTTCTCCTGTTTACAAGAAATTTCCCCTTTTTTCGATTTTTTCTTAACATTTTTGTTTTTGTTAAAAATTCTACTATTTGGTTGAAAAATGAATTATTTCGTTAGAAAATCCTTTACTTTTTTTGGTTGGAAATTAACTTTTATTCAACTGAAAATTCAAATATTACACTTCTAGTTGAAAATTGATCTTTTATAATTTTAAATTCATGTATTCTATTGAAAATTCTGGTTTTTTTTTTTATTAAAAAATTAATTTTCACAGTTAAAAAACAATCTTTTTCGTTGAAAATTCATTTTTTTAGTTCAAACTTATTTTATTCAATATTTGTATTTTTTATTGCATTAAACTTTTTTTTTAAATATCAATTATACTTTTCGTTGGGAATTCATCTTTTTTTTCAAAAATTCAACAAATTTGAACTATTTTGTTAAAAATAATTTTTTTGTAAAGATTTATCATTTTAGTCGAAAATTCATCTTGATAGTGAAAAATTTAACCAGTTTTTTAAAGTGAAAATATAAATATACCATTTTTTGTTGAAAACTTATATTTTTTAGTTGAAAATTCAACTATTTTGTTAAAAATCAAACTATTTTTTTTAGTTAACTATTTGGTAGAAAATTGACTTTTTTGTTGAAAATCTATAGTGTCAGGTTGAAAATTCACCCTTTTTATGCAAAATTGATGTATTTGATTGAAAATTTGGCTTTTTGGGAAAAAAATTAATCTTCTTTTCTGAAAATTCAACTTATGGTAGAAAATCAAAAAAGTAGGTAGAAAATAATTTTTTTTTTGTGGAAAATTAATTTTCCAAACTGAAAATGTATATATTCCATTTTTTGTTGAAATTCTTTTTTTTTAAATTCAACTATTTGGTGGAAAAGTCAACTATTTTGGTAGCAAATTCAACTATTTGGTTGAAAATTTAACTACTTATTTAAAAAGTTAACTACTTGGCAGAACATTTATTTTTTCAAGTGTTTAGCAAAAATAATTGTTTAAACAAATTATTATTATTGTCTGTAGCTATCTTCTTCTATATTATTACTAGATAGTTGCGGTTTTTTCTGACATTTTTTACTTTTTGTCCACTTTGAATTAAAGTGTAGTAAAAATTAATTCAAGTTATCAAAAATAATTGTTTAAACTATTTATTATTAGTGCTAATAATATACTAAAATTTTAACTATTTGTCTATTTTTTACTTTGGGTAACTTATTAATTGACAAAATTCCGAAAAATAATTGTTTAAACATATTTTGACCACTTTTTACTTAGTAAAGTAACAGATAATGAAGTTAATATATTTTTCACCATCTCTAAATATCATTTTTTTCAAAACAAAAAAATTTGATTTATTTTTTTGTGGATTTGAACAAATTTCCGGGCGATATGCATACAAATTCGAAAAAAATCATTTTGGACCACCCTAATGGCCACCCATCTCACGGTCGTGAGACGTGGCCATAGGTGTGATTTATAAAAAATTTTAATATTTTTTTCCTGACAATTTATTCACTAACGATAAGAACTAAGTTGATAATTGTTTGTCTTCTTTCAAGTAATTCGGACGAAAGAAGGCCATCAAACAGATATTGGGAAACAGTTATTTCAAATAAGGTTTGACAAATTTATTTCCTCGTATGACAAATAAGATTTTTATTTACATTAATGAGCCTCGATTCCATCTGATAATTGAGAATGTAAAGAATTCAGTACGGATAACAAAAAATTTCACATACATTTAAAAATATATAGGCATCACTCAATAATATTCATTAATATATTTTTCAAGCTTATGTTTCTGTCTTTCCGAAAATGTTATTTTCAGAAAATCAGAGGGCCCTTTTAAATGATAAAATGATTCCTTCAAAAATTTAATTTATACCATCTAGAAAAATAATGCGTGTATTTTCTGAAGAAAGTTTCTTTTCTCGATTTCTCTAGTAGCCTAATGGGACAGCACCCGACCAGCAATCGGAAGTTCTGAGGTTCGATTCCCAGCGGAGCGAAAGGAGAAGATCTTTTTCCAGAACAAAATTAATTTAAAATAATTTTTAGTTAATATCTCCATGATATCTCCTTGAAAAAAAATTATTTATTTAAAATTAAAATAATTTTTGGTAGAAATATCAATTATTACATTTTTCGTTGAGAATTTATCTTTCCTTTTTTTATTCAACTGTTTTTGATTTTTAAAAAATCGCCTTAATTGAATTTGCCCATTGAGAACGGTCTTGAAATGCGTCTTTGGAAACCACGAACAGCGTATCAGAAAAAAATTGTATATGAGAAAAACTTTTGGAGCCAAAAAACAAAATCGCTGCTAACGAACAAAATTCGTAAAAATCGCCCTAATTGAGCGCGACCATTGAGAAAGGACTTAAAATGCGTCTTTGAACTCCCCGAAGAATATATCAGAAAATAAAAAAAATTTAGATGAGTAAAACTTTCAGGGTCAAAAAAACAAAAACACCCTTAACGAAAAAAATCGCCAAAATCGCCCCAATTGAGGGTGCCCATTGAGACCGGTCCCGAAATTTGTCTTTGGGCATCCCGAACAACGTATCAAAAAATAAAACAAATTTATTTGAGGAACACTTTTGGGAAAAAAAACAAAAACACCTTCGAGGAAAAATATTCGCGAAAATCGCCCTTATCGAGAATGCCTATTGCGCCTGACCTTAAAATGCGTCCGTGGACACCCCGAACAATATATCAAAAAATTAAAAGAAATTATAAATGAGGAAAACTTTTGGGACTAAAAAAACAAACACCCTTAACGAAAAAAAAGCAAAAACCGCCCTAATTGAGTATGCACATTGAAACTGGTTTTAAAATCTGTCTTTGGAGATCCCAAACAACATATCAGAAAATAAAAAAATGGCAGATGCGGAAAGCTTTTAGGCAAAAAAAAAAAAAAAACACCCTCAACGAAAAAAATCGCAAAAACCGTCCTAATTGAGTGTGCCCATTGAGACTGGTCTTAAAATGCGTCTTGGGACATCCCGAAGAACATTTATATATATAAAAAAAATTAATGTAGATGAGGAAAACTTTCAGGGTCAAAAAAGCAAAAACACCCTCAACGAAAAAAAACTTAAGAACCGCCCTAATTGAGTTTGCCCATTGAGAGCCATCTTAAAATGCTTTCTTGAACACTCCGAAGAACATATGAAAAAAAAAATTTAGATGAGGAACACTTTTAGGGCGAAAGAAACAAAAACACCCTGAGCGAAAAAAATGCCAAAAACCGCCCTAATTGAGTATGCACATTGAGACTGGTTTTAAAATGTATATTTGGACATTCCAAACAACATATCAAAAAATCAAAAAAATTGTAGATGTGGAAAACTTTTAGGGCAAAAAAAGCAAAAACACCCTCAACGACAAAATCGCAAAAGCCGCCCTAATTGAGTATGCGCATTAAGGCCGTCTTAAAATGCGTCTTTGGAAACCCCGAAAAATATATGGAAAATTAAAAAAAAAACTGTAAATGAGGACAAATTTTGAGACCAAAAAGACAAACACTCTTAACGTCAAAAATTCGCAAAAATCGCCCTAATTGAGTGTGCCCATCGAGACCGGTCTACAAATGTTTAATTGCTAATTGAAATTAATAAATCTAACTTGTAACAATAATATCCGTACATGATGATATTTAGCATATTAATAATGAGCAACCAGTAAATTTGGCATAAAAAATATTTTTATTGAGGTAAATCCTTATTTTCCGGGAGTTTTATGAATGCAATAAAATTTCGTCATAGTAAAGATACATAGCGAGTGCCCTCAAGAATATTTATTCGAACTAATTCCGTATTTTTATTGTCAACACTGTTCGCCTGATCATGATTAGGAAATTTTTATCTCAATAAGGAAATATTCGCTGCTTAGGAAACAAATATTCTAACAGCCACATTTCAAAACTTTGATAAAAAAGTAGGGGGAAATTTTGTATATATAAAGCGAGAAACTGAAGGCATGTTCTCTTATTGCGTTACGTTGATTGAAAGTAAATTCATTGAAAAGTTTGTTAACATTAACAGCAATGCGATTTTTAGTGTTTGTCTTTTTGTGCTACCTTTTTTACAATTGTGCTAGTGCTGGTTCTGGTTCTAGTAAAATTTCTAGTTCTAGTTCTAGTCGTACAAATCAAAATCGACAACAACTACAACGACAACAACAACTACAAGAAGAAAACCTGCAACAAATACATTACCAACAACTACAACAACACCAACTACAACAACAAACACTACAAGAACAACAACTACAACACCAACTACAACTACAACTACTACACCAACAACAACAACAACTACAACACCAACAACAACTACAACAACAACCGCAATCACAATTTTTGTACATCGGACAAGCTTTAAGTGAGTTTAAAAAAAAAGTATAGGATTTTCAAATTTGAAGTGTGACTAAAAGATTATTTGATGTTTCGAAAAATCTACATACAGCAATATGATAAATTGAAGTTCAAGATTTCAAATATAAGTTTTCAAAAAAATTAGAGCGTTTTTATTAAAAAAAAAGATCAACTTTGCTGTTAAATGAAAACTTAATGAAAAAAATACTCGGCTCTCAAAATTTATTTTTAACATTTTTGAAAATTAATTTTTTTAACCGAAATAATCAATTTTTGACAGAATATTGATTGTTTCTCGTAGAAAATTCAATTATCAAATTTTTGATTGAAAATTCATTTTTTTGGTTAAAAATTTGTTTTCTCTATTGACTGAAAAATCCTTCTTAGTTAAAAGTTCAACTCTTTTTGTTGAAAATGCGTTATTTGGTTGAAAGTTATGTAGACCTAGATTTTTTCTGTGTGTATAATAGATATTAAAGTTCATTAAATTTATTTACAGAGAGATGCGTTAAAAACTCGTATAAGACTGAGGAGGGCTTCCGTCATATGTGTAGAGAGCTGGATGTAAATGGCAAGGAAATTCATTTCGCTATGCCGAAACAGGCTCGTAGTATGTACATTTATTTCTGTGAATATTCATAAAAATCAAGAAATATTTTTAAAAATTCCGTTTATTATTGAAAAAATCTGATTGATCGCTGAATACTAGGGTGGTCCAAAAATGGATAAGAATTTTTCTCTCGAATTTTCATGCAAATCGCCCGCAAATTTGTTCGAATCCACAAAAAATAAATGCGTTTCTCTCATCTTGAAAAAAAATATTTAAAGTTTCCACAAGCCTACTTGCCTACTTGACTAATTTTTTTGTCTTGGATTCGAACAAATTTGGGGTTGATATGCATAAAAAATCGAGAAAAAAATGTAGGCCACCCTACTGGACACTTATTGGTAATTTCTTTCAACTACTTTTTAAATTTGAATGCTTGTTTCACTATAGATTTGACAAAAATGTGTCTCCTTTACAGCTCTCTGCATAAAAGCAGTAGGCACAGGATTCAGGTGTCATGCTGAGATATCAGAACAACAAGATGAGCCGGGTTTCAAAACTGGAACATTTTATCCAAGGAGCCACCCACTTTCCGGTTTAAACCACCATTAACATATCCATATCATTAACCGATATGTTTTGTGTAACCCTGATATGTATACAATTATTCATAACAGGCAAATAAAAAAATTTTAATTAAAATAAAAGCTGTGTGAATAATTTCTTTTCTGATCACCAAGTGCTCAGAATCAAAAACTATAATTATTAATTATTTTTAATTCAATATCTCGATAATATTATGGAAGTAGCTAGCTATTAATAATCAGCAAGAAGAAGATGAACTGTTCTTGGCTGATCAGCGATATGAGTGCTAAAAGAGACGAAAGCATCAGCCGACGATCACGAAACTGGTGATCTAGCTAAATCTAACAATATTTTTTTTTGGAAAGGATAACATTTCAATAATAGATGAATTTTCCTATGAAAATACATGTCCAAGTCTATTTTTCTGTCGTAAATTTGGTGCTGGGTTCTTTGTTGATTAAAAATAATTAATCAATATCAAAATTCTCATAGGATACAATGGAATCGCGATGTCATGGAAAATTTTTATATTTGTTTCGTGACAGTTTAATCAGTAATGATAAGAACTAAGCGGTTAAATTGTTTGTCTTCTTGCACGTGTTCCAGACGAGAGAACATCAAACAGCGAATCAAGGATTCGAAAACTGTCTGTGATAATAGAATTATATTTCGTACCATATATTTCTTCAAATACTCGTGACAAAAAAGATTCTTGTTTGCTTGAATCTTAGGTTTGGATTCTAATGATGATCTGCAGTTTTTCAAGTGGAGGAGGATGTATAAACTGATTTGGATGTCCCAATTTGAACAATTTAAAACTAAAATTTTCAAATTGATTCTATCGTATAAAGTGGCATGAGAGGGTAAAAAAGTTTAAAAAAACATATTTAAGTTCTAAATACTTATTTTGTATGAGAAAAAAATATGAAATTAATTGATTATGAGAAAAAATTCGTCTTTCTTCGATGTCCAAAGGAAGAATGTGTCTTCAGCAGTGAAAGTATATTTTGCCATGAAAAATGTATTTTTATGCATTTTCTGATTACTATTTGTTTAAAACAATTGATTTGCATATCTTAAACATTTTAAATAAGCGCGCGCTATGCAGCGAATCAGAAATTCGGCGCGACGCATGCGCAGTGCGGTTGGGGAGCAAGATTGGGCGCACTGGTTAAAGATTACATGCTATTTGGCGAAAGTTTATCTTACGATGGACTAAAAGCTGTCGTCTGCTACGTCCTTTGCAGCAATGGAAAAACGGCAAAGTATGAGTGAAAAGCTATAAATCAGGACACCAAATTTAAAACAACTTTTTACTTACCTAATTGTTATTTTAAAAATAATTAGACTTTTTGCGGACGAATCAAAACGTATTTTTCGTGAATCTAAATAAAGAACTTGACACAACAACAACCATCGTCACCATCTTCAAAGATTACTCCATGGCTTATGTAGTTCATAAGATGGCAACCGATCTTGAAAGATTTTTTCGTGATACTTTCTGCCACAGTCGGTATTGTAGGTTAGGAACAAAACCAAAAGTTCACTACTCGATTTTGAATCTGCAGTAACACATGTACCCTGGCGAAAGTTTTTTGTTTACAGCTTGGAAAAAAATGATGTTTCGGAAGTTTTATAATTCGAGAATTTTCCACTTCGGATATTTTATAATTCGGAAATTTTCTATCGGGAATTTTAAAATTCGCTAATATTATAAACTCAGTCGTCCAAAAATTTTCAGCCAAAAATATATTATTTCAATAATTGTTATTTTTAATTCAAACAATAATTTTAGAAACTTTGATCAGGAAAAAATATTTGTTTTTTATAAAAATATTTGACGATTGTATTTTTAATAAATAAATAATATTGATTGAAATTTTTTTTTTATTGTTCCGGGAGTTTTATATTTCAAGAATTTTCCAGTTCGGATATCTTATAATTCGGGAATCTTTCATTCGGGAATTTTCCAATTCGCGAAGCCTATTACATATTCGAAAATTTTATTATTCGGGACATTCCCAATTCGGGAATTTGACAGAGTCATGAATTTTATTTTTTAGGATTTTTCAGTCGTCAAAAAATTTTCATTGAAAAATATAGTTTTTCAATAATTTATTGTTATTTATCATTCAAGCAGTAATTTTACAAACTTTAAACATTACAATTTTTTTTGATACAAATATTTGATCATTGTATTTTTAATAAATAAATAATATTCATGACAAAATTTTTTCATTTGTCTAAATTCGGGAATTTTATAATTGAGGAATTTTCTAGTTTGGATATTCTGGAATTTGGCAATTTTATGTCGGGAATTTTCCAATTCGGTAATATCATAAACTGTCGGGAATTTCATCAATCGGGAATTTTTCATTTCGGTAATATTATAAACTGTCCGGTAATTTTATTATTATGGAATTTTCCTATTCAGGAATTTAATTATTCGGGGATTTTCTAATTCAGGAATTTTACAGTCTTCCCGATCAATGGAATAGTTTTTAGAAAATAAAGAATAATGTCGATGTAAAGTTTATCTTCTGTTTTCTCTGTGAAGCAGATGCTATATTAATTACATAACCAATTGAAATTGTTCGCAGTTGTTACGAATAGTTTTCTCTTAGTTCATCATGGAAATTAATGCTGAATTTAAGTTTTTCATTTCCGCTTTTAAATCAATTTTGATTGCTATCATTGGCTGGATCATCATCATAATGGTGTAGCTAGTGACGGAAGATCAGATGATGATGATGATGATCCAGTCAGTGAAGACAAGATCAAATTATGATAATGGTCCAGCCAGGGAAGACAAGATCAAATGATGATAATTTTTTTTATACGAGGGAAGGTGAGTAATCTTTAAAAGAAACGCGAGAAGGGTCCGCACTTCTGGGTAGTGTGGGACTTTTACCCAGTAAACTTCATCACCCTTTTTTTCTTGGCAGAGTTCTCCCTGGAAACCTCTTTTGCATTACTTCAAGGGGTGCTGTTCTCTTGCCCTCTAGAGGGCCCTCGTCGGCCTTCCACATCTGGTTTGGACATGGTTGGTTCTCGCCAGTGGTCAATCAGGTCTGCTGATATGAGGATGAATCACAAGGTGTTTCTCCCTCTTTTTATCTACCTGACCTCAGCCACCAGCATGCATCAACCAAGATGCACGTATCATTCTCAGCAATGTGGTAGAATCGCGCAAGGGACTCATCGGCTTTGGACATCTTGGTTAGATACGGTTGGTTTTCGCTAGCGGTCAGACAGGTCTGCTGTTATTAGAATGTAACACAATTTGTTCCTTTCTATTCTTTTCACGTGACACTGTTTGCCCGGAAGCAGCTATTCTCTTCCAGCCATCCTCACTGCTCAAAATTTTGTCGATAATGTTCTCTGGGCTTATCGGTCCGACATGTGCTTCAAGACCAGTCCTATTCCTTGTCCATCTCTCACACGTAAAGAGCGCGTGCGACGCATCGTTTATATACAGACCGAAATACCTGCAGTTAGGACTTCTTACTTTGCCGATTTTATGCAGGTGTGCTTGGAAATATCCGTGGCCAGATAGAAACTACGTCAGGAAGTAGTTTACCTCTCCGTGCGGTACATCCATCCATGCTGTTAGATCGCGGATTAGTCTGAACATTCATCTTCCTCTGGTGTCGTTCTGCCATCTCGTTCTCCACGCTGCCATGGAACTTGCACGACACTACTCCTTTACGGCGACTTTGCTATTAGATCTATCAGGATTATCCCAGCGATCACCAGTACCGTGGGTTCGGAGATTGTGTTGTAAGAGCTGGCGACTCGCTGCGCACCTATCCTCCGAGATGCTTGGCCGCCTTCCGAGTCTGAGTCATCTCGCTTCCCACTTGTATCTGGATGCATGTTTTGATCCTTTTGATGGTAAGAATCACAATCTCTGTTTTCTGTAGAGACAGGGCCAAGTCATGCTCTTCCACCCGTCGGCGCACCCGACGCATAACTTGGTTTAGCTTCATTCGCGCCTGTTCCTTGTTCCGCGTCGTAAAGGTTTTGCGATGTCGTCTATATAGCCTACGAGAGATGTGTCTTTTGGCATATCCATACACAGGATACCATTATAGGAAATATTTCAGAGGTCTGGCCCCAGAATAGATCCCTGTGCGGCTCCTGCTCCTTCTACGAGTACCGCCATTGGTGCAGTATAGCAGCACTCTATCCTTCAGATAATGTCTCACCATCCGGAGGAGATACTGCCGAACCTTGAACTTATTTCGCAGTGTGTCCATGATATCACTCCATCTTGCTGTGTTGAAGGCGTCCTTGACGTTTAGGGTGACCAAAAGCACTACTGGTAGTGATTAAGGGTTCCCCTGTTGCGCACACTTTGCGGCGTCTACTGTGCACTGAGCTGCTTTTACGGTGCTTCATCTCTTTCTAAACCCGTATTGTTGGTTGGACAGGTCTCCACCTGCTTGGACCGCCTCCGGCAGGAGAGGTTTTAAGAGCTTTTCCAGGAGTCTTAAGTCATTGTCGAACATGCACAGAGGCCTGTATGATAACGGTGGTGAAGCTTCCGGACCTGAGGCTTCTGTTGTACATGTCCAACAGCAGTTGCGGGTTATATTGTCCCACTGCCTTGAACGCTGGTCGAAACTCTTCTGCTTCAAACAGTGACATGTCCTTGGAGCTATCCATTCTCACTTCTTTCAGCTGCATATCCGCTGTTGAAAGCAGTAAGTCGACGATCTTTCTTATCGTTTCCCCATCGCTTTTCAGTGCTGCTGTCGTTGCTCCCAGCTTTTCGCACTCTCAGGACTTTATTCTCCACCTGCAGCTGGAAAGTGATGCACTGGTGATCAGTGCCTGTGAAATTTTCCATCACCTTCCAGTTCGCTACGTGCCTTGCCAGATCTTCTGAGGCCAGTGAGACATCTGGTGTCGTCTCTCTTTGTCCGGGTCGTCTAAATGTTGATGCGCCAGTATTCAGGACTGTGTCCTCTTCTGGCAGCCATCTCCATTATACGTTTCTCTCTGCAGCCCAACTTTGTCATTCACCACTCTAACGCTTTCGCGTTAAAGTCGTCGGCCACCAAAATTCAGCCTTCCATGTCCAGGATTGCTTCCTCTAAATCTTTCCTGAGATTTTACTGATTTTCCGTGACCAAAAAAATTCACTGACTTTTTCATGATTTCCAGGTTTTCAATTCCTTACCTAAGGTATCCCTGAGCAAGTCCTTTAAGTTTGTAGTTGTAGTAGTAGTTGTTGTTGTGGTCGTATATAAGTAGGTTTAAAATCATAAGAATTTATACAACCGTAACTATATTCAGCACTAGCACAATTGTGAAAAACGTAGGACAGAAAGACAAATATTAAAAATCGCATTGTTATTAATGTTAACAAACTTTTCAAAGAATTTACTTTTAATGAGCGTAACTCCATGAGAGAACATTCCTCTAGTTTTCTCGCGTTATATATACAAAAATTACCCCTACTTTTGTATCAACGTTGTTGAATGTGGCCATTATAATCCATGTTTCCTAAGCATCGGATATTTCCTTATTGAAACAAAAATTTCCTCATCACAATCATGTAAAGAGTATTTACAACAACAAAAAATACGGAATTGGTTCCAATAAATTTTCTTAAGCTACTCGCTATGAATCTTTACTATTATGAAATTGTGTAGCATTCATAAAATTCTCGGAAGATAGGAATTGACCGAATTCAACATATTTTTAATAAGAAATCTACTAGTTGTATTGTATTGTATATAGTTGTATTGAAATTTCTAATAATTTTACATTTTTTTATATGTTTATAACAAACAGAGATGCATTTTAAGACAAGTCTCAATCAGCACACTCAATTAGGGCGATTTTTGCGAATTTTTTTCGTTAAGGGTGTCTATGCTTTTTTGGCCCCAAAAGTTATCCTTATCCGCAATTTTATTTATTTTTTGATATGTTATTTGGAATTTTCAAAGACGCACTTTAGGACCAGTCTCAATGCTCACTATCTATAAGGGCGATTTTTGCGAATTTTTTTCGTTAATTGTGTTTTTGTTTATTTGGTCCCAAAAGTTTTTCTCATCTACAATTTTTTGACGTTTTGATATGTTATTCGGGGTGTCCAAAGACACATTTTAAGACCACTCTCAATAAGCACACTCAATTAGGGCAATTTTTTAGTATTTTTTCGTGGAGGGTGTGTTTGTTGTTTTTGGTCCCAAAACTTTTCTCCATCTACAATTTTTGACCTCTTTATATGTTCTTCGGGGAGTCCAGAGACGCATTTTAAGACCGGCTTCAATGGGCACACTCATTTAGGGTCATTTTTGCGAATTTTCTTCGTTCATCGTGGTTTCGTTTTTTTGGCCCCAGAAGTTATCCTTATCTGCAATTTTATTTTTTTTTTGATATGTTGTTTGGTATGTCCAAAGACGCATTTTTTGTTTTGTTTTTATGGTCCCAAAACTGCTTCTCATCTAAAATATTTTTTGATATGTTGTTCGTGGTGTCAAAAGACGCATTTTAGGACCAGTCTCAATGGTCTCACTCTATTAGGATAAGTAGGACTTACTATTTTGCGTAAGGGTGGTTTGATAATTTAATAATTTTTTCAAAAAATAGTTTAATTTAATTTAATTTACGTATATATTTACGTATATATTGTAGATCTTCTTCAAATCAAAATTTTATTTTTTGAACTCTTTTCATTATTATTAACTTATTAATTTATTATTATTATATATTATATATAATTATCATGAATTATTAATTTATTATTAACGTATGCCGCAAAGTTTGGCGTGAAAATGTAATTTTTGATTTGTTTAAAAAGCGTTCTCACGATTAAAACAAAAACTATATAGATCTTATGAAAAAAATCGTCTGAACTAAATTTGCAGATCTTTTTAAAATGAGCAATTTTTTTTATATTCTTATCGTACCTCGCATAGTTATTCTGGAAAATGGATGTTTCTATTTTTAATAACATTTTTCACGATTAACGTGAATACTTTACTTTAATTTGAAGAAATTCCAAAAGAATTTTAAAGATCTTACGAATTGTTCAAAAATTCCAAAGAATTTTCAAGGTATTTAAAAATTTTCAAAGGATTGAAAATATTTTAGGGTATGTATTTTCAAAAATTCAGAGAAATTTTTATTAAATTTCAATAATTTGAAGGAATTCCAAAGCAATTTGAAAATCTTAGGAAATTTTCAAAAAATCCAAGGAATTTTCAAGGTATTTACAAAGTTTTGAAGGATTTTAAAGATTTTAAGGCATTTTTAAAAATTCCAAGAAATTTTTGAATTTACTTCAATTATTTGAAGGAATTCCAAAAGATTTACAAGATTTTAGTGAATTTTCAAAAATCAAAGGTATTTTCAAGATATTTAAAAAGTTACAAAGGATTTCAAAAGATTTTAAATCATTGGAAATATTTAAGGGTATTAAAGAATATTCCAAGGATTTCTAAATAGATTTCGATAATTTGAAGGAATGTGAAAGGATTTTAAAGATTTTAGGAAATTTTTTTATGTTCCAAGGAATTTTAAAGGTATTTACAAAGTTTTGAAGGATTTAAAAAGATTTCAAAGATTCAAGGAATTTAAAAAAATTTCAAGAAATTTTGAATAGATTTTAATATTTTCAAGGAATTTCAAAAGATTTTAAAGATTTTCGGATTTTTGTTTTAAATTCCAAGGAAGTTTCAAGAGTTTTGGACAGTTTCAAGGAATTTCAAAAAATTTCAAATCATTGGAAATATTTAAGGATATTTAAAAATATTGTAAGGATTTTTGGATAGATTTAATCATTTGAAGGAATTTCGAAAGATTTGAAAGATTTTAGGGAATTTGAAAATTCTTAGGAATGTTCAAGATATTAAAAAAGTTTCAGAGGATTTGAAAAGATGTCAAAGGATTGAACATAGTTTAGGGTATTTTTGAAAATTCAAAGAAATTTTAATCAAATTTCAATAATTTGAAGGAATTCCAAAGGATTTTGAAGATATTAGGAAATTTAAAAAAATTCCAAGGAATTTTTCAAGGTATTTAAAAAGTTTCAGAGAATTTCAAAATATTTCAAAGAATTTTAAAGATTTTAAGTTATTTTTTAAAAATTCCAAAAAATTCTGAATATGCTTCAATAATTTGAAGGAATTTCAAAAGATTTTAGTGGATTTTGAAAATTCAAAGGAATTTTAAGATATTTTGAAATTTTCAAAGGACATTAAAAAAAAATCATAGTATTGGAAATATTTTACGGTATTTGAAAAACTTCTAAGAAATTTTGAATAGATTTCAATACTTTGAATAAATTCCAAAGGATTTCAAAGATTTTAATGAATTCTTAAAAATTCCAAGGAATTTTCAAGATATTTAAAAAGTTTCAATGGATTTCAAAAGATTTCAAATCATTGGAAATATTTAAGGGTATTTAAAAATATTCCAAGGATTTTTTAATAGGTTTCGATAATTTGAAGGAATTTGAAAAGATTTTAAAGATTTTAGGAAATTTTTTTAAATTTCAAAGAGTTTTCAAGATATTTAAACAGTTTCAAAGGATTTCAAGATATTTCAATGGATTTTTAAAATTTTGAGGTATTTTTAAAAATTCCAAGAAATTTTGAAGATATTTAAAAAGTTTCAAAGGATTTCAAAAGATTTCTAGGGATTGAAAATATTTTAGGGTATTTTTGAAAATTCAAAGAAATTTTTCTACATTATGCAGTTGAAGGGTTTCGAAAAATTTATAAATTATCAAAATTATATAATTTCAATCAGTCTAGAGCTAGAAAAATTAAGTTATTAATCAAAATTCTTTCTGAAATACTTATACATTTTTTCTAAAAAAATGGTTGAAGAAAATCATTGAAAAATTCTTCAGGAATCTGATGAAAATTTTGTTATTATCCTGAAACTCGAATTTCTTCTACAAGTTTTCAAAAATCCTTCAAGATTAAAAAATTTTCTCAAAATCCTCCTGATCTTCTTTGAAAATTTAAAAAATCTTTAAAAATTTTTTTTCTTGATCAATTTAAAAAAAAGTCAATCTTAGTTTCTCCAGAAATTTTGTTTTTGAATCTTTTTAAATATGAACAAATAATTTTAAATCATGCCAGCAATCTTGAAATTTTTTTTTATTTTCCTAAACCCAAGATCCTTGAAAAACTTAAAAATTTCATATTGAAATCTTCAAAATTTTTAATTTTCGTTTTCGAAAATTTATATTTTCTTTTTGAAAATTTTTCTTTCTTGGTAAAAAATGTGTCTTCTGTTGAAAATTCAACTATTTTTATTAACAATTTTTTTTTTCTTATAAAAACTTAATTTTTTCGACTAATAATTAAAATATTTAATTTTTCGTCCAAATTTGTTTGTAGAAATTTAAACTTTTTGGTTGAAAATTCATCGCTTTTGTTAAAAATTCACATATTTTGTAAAAATGTTGTCGTTTCTCTTTGGTAGAAAATTAATCTTTTCGATTGAAATTGCACTTCTGTGATTGGAAATTAGTTTAAAAAAATTGAAAATTGATTTTTTTAACTAAAATTTTAACTATTCCATTTTTTGTCGATTTCTTTTCATAGACATTCAATCTTTTTGGTAAAAGTTTCTTTTGTTTGGTCAAAAATCCAACCATTTTGTTGAGAATTTATTTTTTTATTGATGGTACTATCTACATACATTGTTTGTTCTGAGGAAAAGTAATTGGAACGTAATTAATGAAGACGTTTAACTATCTTATTTACAAATTATTTTACTGGATAGAATAGAAAAATAACTTCAGTCAATATAATGGAATTTATTGATTGAACGAACTTACCTGTAAGTGATGTTCGATCCTAATTGTATGAGCGTCTCCTCCGAATAGATCAAATGGTAGTCCCCCTACTTCCAGTCAGTCCAATCGATTTTCAAAGTTAAATAAATAAAATATGGCGCGCGTTCCTCTTCTGTTCTGCGATACGCGAGCCTTCTCATTTATTGAAAGTGTTGCCGTATTAACTAGGGATCTAATTAAAATTAGATTATGGGTATTTAAGACAGGGTGGGTTTGATCTATTCGGAGGAGACGCCCATACAATTAGGATCGAACTTCACTTACAGGTAAGTTCGTTCAATCAATAAATTGTATTTCGCGTCTCCTCCTCAAGATCAAATGCTAGATGTTGAAAGCAACAAGATATACGGCAACTTATTTTATTTGTTACAATGGAGAAACATTAAAAATATTTGATACATTTATATCAAAATAGGAAAGTCCAAGAAAAACTTCTTGCTTCAAGATAAATTAAGTATGGGAATTCAATATAGAATGAGCGAATTGTAGGCTATTTTCTACGATAGGACAATCGTAAAATCTAGCGAACGTGTTTGAATTCTTAGTCCAGCCAGCTGTCTTTCTGATCAAATCCAAATCAACTCCAAGATTCTTAGCAGTAGAAGTAGCTGCATGTCGCGTACTATGCGCAGAAAAGATTTCTGTGTCAATTCCGCTTTTTGTTAAGATATCCTTAACCCAATGACTCAGGGCCTGCGATGAGACGTCTTGATGAGACGTTTTGCGCTTTATTGCGACCCGACGTTTTTATCTGATCTGTAGTCCTAATCTCAATTGAAGTTGATGTCTTTTTAATATCACTTATTTCAATAGAAGCAAAGGTTTGAATTCTATGACTTGTAGTGAGAGCTAAGAGCGCCACAAGCTTTTTAGATAAATCTTGAAAATTTAAGTCTTCATTAGTCGTTTTGGTAAAAAAATAATTTAGAACCACTTGCGGATTCCAGGTGTGGTCGTATCTAGGGCGAGCTGGTCTTAATCTCGAAATTCCTTTAAAAAACCTTTGTATTCTCTCATCGTTGGTGATTCGAGAATCTGCAATCAAGGATAACGCAGACCTAGTACAGTTGATTGTACTAGATAGATACACGTTTATTTTTTAGCCTACTGGCCTTAAAAAATTGACTTGCTTACACTTCCATTTTTTACAGAATTTTCTTAAAACTAACCCTTAAAACTAACATCCTTTCACACCTTATCTCTAACGCCGCTCGCTCTTATCGCATTGCCTTCCTCGCTTCGCCTCGCTCGCATGTCCCTACTTTCTTCCTGCCTCGCATTACCAAACTCTGCCTTCGCGACTAATACCTAATACTTATCTACTATTTACAATATTTACATTTACTTATATTTACTTCCTCCTCTATTTACAATCTTTCCTTCTCTTGCCTCCCCCTTCCCACATAGTTCACACATCCTCTTTTCCCTAGCGAGCCAGAACCTATTGAAACCCTCCATGCACCCACATCTCATCCTCGCTATAAGCTCCTGACTTCCTTTCTCTCCTTTCTCACACAAATATTGCGCTCTCGCCCTTGGCATAATCCACACATAGTTCCCATTAAACCTTGTCTCTCTTATTCTCTCTTCCCCTGCTGTCTTCTCTCTCTTCATGCTCTTTTTCTTAACCAACTCATATACCTTCCTTCCTTCCTCATGCATCCTTCTCAGTTCATCCATATGCAGTCCATTCGTTCTAAAATACCTTTCTCTTTCAACCTCCATCTTCCCACCCCCTCTCCTGTTCTCCTTCTCCCACCAACACTCCCTAACCAGCTTACTTCCCCCCTCTTCCAAAAATTTCTCCTCATATTTACACGCTCGACTCCCCGCTAGAATCCCTACACTCGTTCTCCCCGTCTCCCTCCTGACAATATAATTAGGCGTGTTCCTTGCCAACCCCAGTGTCCACTTTACATATCTCTCCTGTATCCTATTCACCTCTTCGCTTTTCTTCCACCCCCACATCTCTACTCCATACAATAGCACACTCATCACTAGTGAGTCAAACAATTTCATTCTCCTTCCAAAATTATCTGCGAATAACTTCTTTCCCAACCCCCACACCTGCCTCATCACCACATTTGCCCTCCTCACTCTCTCTTTTATGTGACCATCCACTCCGCCATTCCTCCGAAACAAGAAGCCCAGGTACACAAACTCTTTCACCGCCTGCACCGCCTTTCCCTTCCACTTCCACTCCCCTTCCTTATCCCTTCCACCTCCTTTTCTGAAAACCATAACCTTGGACTTTCCCGCATTCAGTCCTAACCTGTTCTTATCCAGGTATCTTCTCAACCTCTTCATCATTTCCTTTAAGGCCTCCTCGCTTTTTGCCAACAACACTATGTCATCTGCATACGCTAGCGACCAAATTCTAACCCCTCCTATCCTGACTCCTCCTACCACTCCGGCCTCCAGCTTACTTTCTATGTCCGCAATTAAAATCGCAAAAATCGTCGGGCTAAGCGGACACCCTTGTCTTAACCCCCTATCCATCCAGAATCCCTCCGAAATCCCCTGTCCTCCTCTTACCTTATCTTTGGTTTCTTCATATATCTCCCTTACCCTCTCGATCAGGCCTCTCTCCACTCCCCTCTCCTCCATCGCCTCCCACAACCTCCCCCTATCCACCGACGGAAACGCGCCTTTTAGATCCACAAAAAACGCGTACACTCTCGACCCCTTCTTCGCTAATTCTCTATCCACCACGTGCTGCAGAACGTAGATATTTTCCATAGTACTCCTACCTGCCCTAAAGCTCGCTTGCGTCTCTGGCAATATTCCTTTCTCCTCGACATCCTTCCGCAGCCTCTCCGCTACTACCATCCCGTATACTTTATACGCCGTATTCTTTAGCGTAATCCCCCTATAATTTTCCTGCCTATCCCTATCTCCTTTCTTATACGGAGGCACTATTAATCCTTCTCTCCACCCTCGTGGTAATCCCTCCCCCCTCCATACTTTCTTCACTACCTCCTTCAGCCTCTCCCTAACCTTTTTAACTTCCTTATCTGTTTCTCTATCTCCTCGTCATTCAACTCCTCCATCTCTGCCTCCCCCGTTCTTCTACTCCCATCATCTCTCTTCCTTGAATCTGAGCCCTGAAATGATTCTTTAAAAAACTCCCTCCACTCCTCACTCCCTATCTTGTGGCTTATCCCTGCTCTACGCTTCCTAAACCTATTTATTATCTTCGAGACTTCCCCTTCTGTCTTAACATTTACTAACTCCTCCTCCAGCTCTTTCTCCTTTTCCTGTTCTTTCTTCTTACACATCAATCTAAACCCCTTCCTCATTTCTACGTACTCCGCCCTTTTCGCAGTACCCTCTTTCCACTTCTTATACTTCCTCTTCACCTTTATTTTCATCTTTTTACATTCCCTATCCCACCACGGCTTCACCATTCCTTTCTTCTTCTTTTTGAATACCTTCTTTTGCACGCACCCTTTCACTTTCTCTTTTAAATCCTCCCATATCTCTTCCACCGTCTCACCTTCGAAGCGTACCTTCCCTAACTGCTCCTTATACTTCTCTATCGCCTCCCTCGTCCAGCTAACCCTCTCCCCCGTCGACACTTCTTCCCCACAGTGCCTTCCGCCGTTCTCACCCCTTATCCACAACCCTAATGGCTGATGGTCTGATTCCACCCTCCCTTCTACTGCGAATCTCTCAATCTCCTCCCACCCTTGCATATTTGCCACAGCCCAGCCTCTATCCTCCATCCAGTCCCTTAGAATCTCTCCCTCCTTATTTGTTAACCTATCCTTCGAATTCCTTTCGAAGCTCTCCCCTTCCCTGTAAAGGCCCTCTTCCCTCCCCATCCTCGCGTTAAAGTCCCCACCCAGTACCACCATACCCTCTTCTCTTTCACCTAACAGGTCTTCCACCCTTTCTTTAATTCTTTCCATGCCATCCTTATTGTACACTGTCACAAACTTACGCATTACCCCTCCTATCTTTACTTTCCTCATTTGCACTCCCTCCCCCTTTTCCACTCCGTGAGCTTCTTTCTCTAATCCATCTCTAACCCCCGTTATAATTCCCCCACTAGCCCTTCCTTTCTTCTTCACTCTGACCGCCTCCTGGAGTCTCCACCTATACCTCAGTGGCAGCTTTGGCTCTATTCTATCCCATTCCTTTCTTTCCACCCACGTCTCTACCAGTCCTACCACATCAAATTCCTGGATATACCTCCAGAACTCCTCATCCTTCTTCTTTACCCCTGCTACGTTCCAGTAAAGCACCTTCACAACTCCTCTACCCTGCATTACCTCCACCCCCTACTTCCTACGAAACAAATTCCCCTGCACTTCCTTCAACACCTCTTCCTCCTCGTCCCACACCCACATTTTCTCGTCTATTTTTATTTTCCGATATCCTACCTTCGCCGATCTCCCTTCACTCCTCTCCCTCCTAGCCCTGTCGTACAGCATTCTCTGTACATCCCTTTCCTTTCTCGTCAAATCGTGATCGATGAAAACTTCCTTATCCTTTATCCTATTTTTATTTCGCATTACCCCCAATTTTTCTTCCCAGCTCTCCAACTCCACAACCGCCACTTCTTTCTCCTTTCTCCCCTCTAACCTAACTTTCCCTACCCTGCCTTTATTCCACCCTATGCTCTGTAGCAGCGCTTCCACGCCCTCCCTTTCTTCCCCGCTCTTCATCTTCAACCCTCTTATCACAATGTTATTTCTCCTGTCTGCCTTCTCCTTTCTCTCCATTCTCAACTCCATTGCCCTTATCCTTTCTCTATCCGCCCTCTCCTCCTTTTCATTCCTACGCTCTCCCACTTTCTCTTCTATCATATTCCCTACCCTCTCCCAAATACCTTTAATCTCGCCCCCGCTACCCCCGTCTCCTATTTCCATTTCCGTCCTGCCCTCCACCTTCTCAAGCCTTTTTTACGTCCTTTCTTTCCACGCCCTAATGTCCTCTTCCATCTGTTTTATTTTAACTTCTTTTTCTTTTCTTTCCCTCTCTGACCCATCTACTCTCTCTCTCAGCTCTTTCACCTCCTTTTCCCATTTCTCATCTCTGATTCGCAAGTCCTCCCTCATGCCTTCCATCTGCTCCTTGGTCCCCCTTACGTCCTCCCTCAGCCCCCTGATCTCGCCTAACAACATCCCGAGAGCCTCCTTTTCCAACATCCCCTCCATTTTTTTGAAGGGGTGACCTAGCTGTTATCCCGCTTTTTTTAAACGGGCTCTCGACCTCGCTTTTCTCCGGACTCTCTTGGCTGTCTCTCTTCCTTTTCAAGAGATACTCCCCGTCACTTGCGCTTGACGCTCTCTCCCTCACCTTCTCGCTTCCTTCGTTGCCACCGACCCGATTTCTCCCTCTCCCCAACGCACCGCTCGACGCGTTGTTGGCCGTCGTGGCTTGTGGAAAATTCCCTCCCCGTCGGTTTCACTACCAGCACTGCCAGTACTCTCGCTGCCCACCTCCCGCTCTACCGCCGGTAACTGGGACCTATCCATGCAGTACCTGCCGCAACCGACAGATGTCTCTGCAAAATGTTGGCCTCTTTCGCCGCCAAATTTTCCTTTTTTTCCCCCTTTTTTCAATTCCTCACTCCCTGCAGACACCCCTTTCTCTCCCTTAGCATCCCCTAACTTTGCGAGAACCACCCTTGACCCCTCGAAAGCCCAAGACTCCTGACCACGAACTCCCCCGATTACTTGCCAACCTAACCTCACTTTCCCTATCCAGCTAGATACCATCTCCCACCCACGCTGAAACTCACTTTTTATCTCCCCAATTCACCCCACACAACCCTACTCACCTCCTCGGCTTCCACCCTCACACTCCGCTCACACCTTCCACACAAATTCCGTAAAATTCTCTCTCCACCTGTCACTAAACACGTTCTCACTTCCACCACCAACATGCAAGTCCCAGTTGATTGTACTATATAAAGAGTCTTTTTCGTACTCTTGAGTAAGAAACTTGAGAATCTCAGGAACTTCTGGCTTATAAGGATCTATTGAGTTGCGTAGAGAAAAGTTCCAACATTCCTTAAGAGCCACATCATAGTTCTGCATCGATGTGTTTTTAATAGAAGCAACAGATATTTCAAGTGAGGTTTCTGGAATTCATTTCCCCTCAATGCTTGCCGGACAACCTCCCTGACACCAGGGAAAGGTGTTTCCAAAGTGGATGCGGTTCCCTATTACAAGAAAGTAGGAGATTCATTTTTGGCTTAAAATAAATTGGTTCTTGGATCAGCATTGATTGAAAAACAGGGTAGCAAAGCTGAGTAGGCCAGTCTGGAATAATGACAATACCCTCAGATCCCTCAGATTTTATTTTGTTAAGGACCTTTAGAATAATTGCAAAAGGTGGGAAAGCATAGAAAAAGTATTTTTTCCAAGACAGCGTAAAAGCCTATGCTGCTACAGAACCGGGATCCTTTTTCTACGATACATAAGGCACACATTTATTATTTGTTCGACTAACAAATAAATCAATATTTGGTTTTTCAAATTTTTTAGTTATTTTTTTAAAAGCAAAATCAGCTAATTCATATTCAGTTTCGGGCAATAATTTTCGGGATTCGAGGTCTGCCTCGAAAGTTTCTTTGGAGCTAATATAAGAAGCAAATATGAAAATATTTCGTTCCTCACACCATTTCCAAATTTCTCTAGCTTTCTTATCTAAATGAACATGCTGAATTCCTCCCATTTTATTAATGTAACAGATAGCTGTTGTAGTATCTATTCGCAATAGAACATCACAAGAATTTAAATTTCTAGTAAAACAGTGAAGGCCAAAGAGAGCAGCTTTTAATTCTAATGCATTTATATTAAGTTCATGCTCATCTTGAGTCCAAAAACCGTGAACTTTATCAGAACCGCAGACAGCACCCCAACCAGTAAGGGAAGCATCTGTGAAAATTTCGATAACAAATTCGATGTTTCTTAGAGATTTAAAACCTGACATTATATTATATTCCCACCATAATAGGTCGTTTTTATTTAATCTTAAGATGATTTGAGCATCACAGTTGCCTTTGTTATGAAAAAGCGCACGATTCTTTTGTCTCTCGAAATCTTTGGTATATAACCAACTGTAAGATAAAGCATTCTTGTATAAAATACCTGAGCCTACCAGTGACCGTACTTACTGAATTATTTAATTCCTCCTGAAGTTCCCCTTGTTCCTGTTCGCTGTCTTCAACTGAGACTGCGGCTGATAAGGTTGCTGGAACCGGCGATTCTTCACAAAATCCTGTCTAGGAGTCTCTAACGGTTTCTGCCCGCCTCGCATCGAAAAATTGTTCCTGTATTGGTAACGAGGCAGGCTCTTCGGGTTTTTTGAAGCCGTTTGAGGCTTGACCTTTACGAATTTAAATTCAATCGAACTGCGGTCGACTAGTTTCGCTGATTTGACCTTTTCGACAAGCTCGGAGCCAAACAAAAACTCATCTGGAGTAGTAGCAGCTTAAGCTTCTTTAAGAAGTGGCTTGTAGTTCGCCAGAACCAGACTTCTTCTGATGACTGCTTCTTCCTGAAACAAGTCTGAAAGCATTCTGCATGAATCAGATATAGGTTGCAGAAAAGAGGCACTGTCATCACCTTCATTATTTTCAGGATCCGATGTATCTAGAATGGTTGAGATCGCTTTCGCTACTATGCACATCCATAACTTTTCTTGTCTCAAGGCGATTCTTTTATCTCTGGAATGAGTACTTTCCGGCAACCCTTTGAATTCTGGATTTAATTTTGGCGGGGCGAAGAATTGACAATTTTCTGGAAGAGGATACTTTTTAATCAATTCTGATTTCTCTTCAGAAGGCAAACCCAGGTGTTTTATTTCCTTCCAGCGAACTTCAAAGTCATGGTGGATTGGCGGAGCTAGCGTCTTATCTTCGGTTAAGGGCTTCCCGAGTATTTTCTGGACGCTCGTGGTAAGAACCTTACCAGCAGAGGAATTGCTGTTGGCAGAAGCGCTGTTGCCAGGAACTGGATCTGTAGTTGACCCAGGATGTATAGAAACTACATTTGCAGCGTTGTCTGTAGTATTGGTTGCGTTGTCAGACTTCTGCTCAGGCAAAAATGTGCTCTTATTCCCACTGTCGGAAAAGTAGAGATCTGCTCCGCCGGGAAGTTCATAATCAAACCATGATGAAGAAGGACCTAAATCAAGGCAACAGGAAAAAATAAATATTTCTTACTGGGAAATAAAAATGTATTTTACAGACAGCTTAAAACTCATCAAAATACTAAGTTCTTTTTTGGTTAGGACCATTGACTCATCAGCATATAAAGTTCTTTTTATGATAGAACCATTGAATTCTAGCGGGCTAGAGCCAGAATTAAAAACAATAACATAAAAGAAGTATTTTTGGTTAGAACAAATATTTGTACTGGGTTAGAGCCCACATTTAAGCTTATCAGCATAAGCAAACAATTCTTCTTATGTTGGAACCATTGAATTCTAGCGGGTTAGAGCCCGTATTAAGAAAAATATCTTTAGAAAAATATTTTTGGTTAGACCAAATATTTTTAAAGGGTTAGAGCCGAAATTCTAGCTTATCAGCATATGCATAATTATGTTTAGGTTAGGACCATTGCATTCAGACAGGTTAGATCTCGCGTGGAGAACAAAGTCTTAAAAGAAAAGATTTTTGGGTTAGACCAATGATTTCTATCGGGTTAGAGCCCGTAATTGAGAACAATATTTTAAAAAACAGGATAGATCCTGCCAAGCAATTTGGCATGTGCCTAATCGCAACATAGGATGCCATCTTAGGTCGAATCGAGATGCTTCTTGACAATGTTCAGGTTAGAGCCCGAAAATTGACTGTAGCAAACATTTTACAGTTTAGAGCCCGACAAATGTTATCAGGAACATATTTACAACTAAAAGAGAAAACGAGCTTACCTGGATTGAATGATTCTGACATAGACGAATCAGAACCAGACACTCTGCGGCGCCACAGAAAAAACTGAGGGTAACAAATGTTGCAGGTAATCATTATTTCTGGGTAAAGTCGGCTAGGGTACAGGGTAATTGATAAGTCGGTAAAGTATACCCGAATTTACCCTCGAGGAGAGTAACGTGGGCGAAGTGTCACTTGCTGACTTTATGTTTAGAGAAGCGGCTGTAAATGATGAATTCTTACAAATTTCCGCGTACAAGGCACTCCAAAAGGATGATAGTTAACATTAATTAGCGAATTAATAGGCGAATTTTCGACTTACCACACTTTATTCACCAAAATAAATTTGACAGCAGACACAGGATTTGAAAGTCGCCATGGTCTTTAAAGTTAATAGTTGCATTGAAAAAAACAACGTAAAGTTTCGGCTGGAGAATTTCCGAAGATAACATTTTTACAGCGGAAACTTTTCGGTAGATCTTTGAAACAAATGAT
>CAKNYM010051074.1:0-16948 GCA_932195095.1 Andricus curvator
CTCACTGGAAGTTCTCTGAGAATCAATGATTTGTACCTTTTTTTTAAATTTAAACACGGGCGAACAGGACAAGCGGGATTGTCGGGAGATTGCATAATTGCACGGGTCCCATTCTTCGATTCGTCCCTTCAATTAAAGGCTTAATTGATAGATGTATTAAACTAAGTGACATCAATTTTAGAAAAGAAAACTTAGACCAATTAAAAATTACTTTGCATTAAAATAATTATCCACTACCGTTAATTGAAAATGTCATTAAAGAAAGAGTACATGAAATTGACAATAGCTCAATTAAACATAAAAAAAAGAAGAAATGGCTTGAAAATTATAGACAAACTGATTTACGGGTTTCATTGCCTTATGTACAAGGTTTATCAGAAAGATTAAAGAACGTGTTAAGAAAGTTTGCTATTAATTTATATTTTAGAAATGATCACATATTAAACTAATGTTTCACTAATGTGAAAGACTGAAAAAATGGATAATATCTCTAATGTTGTTTATTTAATAAAATATAAAGGATGCAATAAAGTTTATACCGGTGAAACTGGTCGTGGGTTAAAAAATAGAATATCCGAACATAAAAGGGATTGTAGAATTGGAAAATTAAATACGGGCCTCTCACAACATTCTTGGAATTTTGATCATTGTGTTGATTTTGATTTTAGAAATATTAAAATTCTTGCTAAGGAAAAAAACTCTCATAAAAGAAAAATTCTGGAATCAATTATCATAAATAAATATATAAAACTATCTATTAATTTAAAAACTGAAATTCTTAACGTGAATAAATATTATAATAGTATCATCAATTAATTTGAATTCCCATTGTATTTAGCGCGCTTTTCATTTGGATTTGATTTTGTCCATCTATCACTACAACTTTCTTAGGCTTTTCACTTGGAGTTGATTTTGTCCATCTATCACTACAACTTTTTTAGGCCTTATATTCATTTATTTGTTGTTTACGTCACATCAGCTTGTTAGCTGTTTTTACAGCATTTTTAACTACACGCAGAAAAAAGAACCTTACATTTTACTGAAAATCAAGTTAAATCTACTCATCTTCCAAGTACGTATATGGACAACACGTCAGTTCAGTAAATATTACAATTATAGGCAACTAAATATGACTATCATTGATGGTTACCAGTATCGATTTTCAAGTGCTGCTGACCTGCGGATCAGTAGATTTTACCGATCCAGTCGCTATTCTGCACTGTTCCTCGATGCTGCAATTACGAATTATCATGTCACTTTGCGGATAATATAAACAGATCTAACTTATGTTAACGGTACAGACTATAATTTGGACAGTTCTATAAATCGTAAAAAAATATTGCTAAAAAATTATTAATAAATAAACAAACGGTTAATTCTGAGATATTTTTTCGGATATAGTTATAATTAATCGATATTTGTAAGTTACAACGCTTATAATACAATTAAAATTTCGCACGCAACGGGGGGGATTCGAATGCATAAACCTAAGCACGTAAGTCGATTAGCTTAACCACTACACTATTACACGAGTTGGGATCTGTGCAATAATTCCGAAATGCATTTGTAACTAAGGTGGCGACCTCGGTAACGACTTTTGAATACGCGTCCATGCCATCGCGGCACACGAAAAAAGTGCTCGCATTTACCTCATATCCATACATGTCAGCTGGAACAGTCGCGGAACATAAACACGTCTTGCTCCAATAAACTCTCAACTGTACGCAACCTGTGAATAAGATTAGCCATCCAAAATTGTGTTATTTATTATAAAACCCCTTCATTGCTAAGTGGGTATATGGAGTAATGTGATGACTGTCACAAAAATGTCAAAAATAAATGTTTTTTAGGTGATGCAATCCATCCATTGCCGATAGTGTCATGAATTCAGCCGGTGGTCCGCGCGGATAGGATGCGTGATTACGACTTTGAGGGCGAGCTAAACAAGCTATTCTGATCGGTAGCCTGTACCGATCCTTCTGTAATGTTCATTGCACCACTATTGTAATCTCGGTTCAGTGGATTATACATATCTTACCGTATTTCATACTAGGAAATAGAGGTTTATTTTACTAAAGGATTACCGTTAAATTAACCGAAATTTCACTGTGGCATTTACGAAATGCTAAGTGCTTTTGACATTTTCACCCCTTCATTAAAAACAGTTTTTACTGTTACGGTTACAAGAAACACTTTACATTTCTTGATTAGTAAATATTACATTTCTTTTTTCTGCGTGTACAAAATGTGAACTGACTTACGACGAATTTTTAAATGTTGTCGTTCGCTTCGACGTATATTAGGATTGACTCCGAAAATTGCCTCTAAGGTAAAAATTTGTTTTATATATCTCATTTATTTTTTTTTTGTATGTATTTTTTTATTATTATTAATTATTTACACTCTTATAACAGGTGTTTGTTTCCGATGAAGGCCCACAGATGAGGCCGAAACGTCATAATAAAAAGGAATTTTAACTCAATTCCTTTTTACTTTTTTCTAAATTGATCGTAAGACCGAATTAAAAATGGAATACTTAATTTTCTCTCATATTTTCGAATATACAAAAACGATCGAAGAAAGTTTCACTTCATGAACTCTTTTGATTTCTTCATGTTTCATTTACCTCTCTTTCATACCCTCTCATGACTTAACTCTAGAACTGAGAAAATATTCCTCCTCTTCGCACTTTTGACGTTTTTCCAAAGAAAACTGTGCGGTCGGCAGCAAAAAAAAATGCACCCCCGCTGGTTTCTAACACTTACTTTCCAACAACAAAAATTTCCGGAAATATCGCGATTTCCACCAAAAATAAAGCAATCACATCCTTCCGGGAGATTGTAAATAAATACAGAGCCCATCCGTTACAGTTTGGTGTTTGAATCGCTTCAATATCTTCATTAGAACTGAAGATAATATAGTTGTACATTTTTGTAATTTTGAGCAACAATTTTTATTATTTCTCAAATTTGTCAACTGCAATTTGTTCACAAATGTTTTCCACATATTCATGAATTTTTTCAAATTTTTCCCATTCCCTCTTGTATAAGAAATAATGCTCTAAACTTGACTCTTCTTAATTGTACCCGAAATTCCTTACTTTTTTTTACATTTTTCAGTCTGCAAAGCACACAAATTTTTTTCATCAACGTCTTCAAGCTCATTCACGTGGAATACATTCAGCTTTCAAATGAATATTTACTTATTATTCTAGCATTTTTTTGGCTGAATGGTTAAGCTTCAAAGGCAGATGCCTATAATTTTTGCGCCGATAGTAGTTACACTACAGCAGTTCGCGTCGCGACAGCCGGGCGCAAGAACCAAGTCCAATAGCAATATTATCCCCACCTTCTACCCTAAGTGATTTTTATGGTCAAAAATCAAGGTTTTCTTAATATTTTTCAACAATTCAAGGGACCACAATTGGAGAAAAACTCAAAAGTATGTTTAAAATTGAAAAATGAGCATGAAATAATTTTTGTATTTCTAAATAATTATTTTGAGTGTAAATCTTATTTAAAAATGTTTAGGAAACACTCTTATAGAAGTTAAATTGATCAACTTTAGTAAAAGTTATGATTAATTGAATAACGTGCTCGAGTTGAAATGTCGAAAATTCGAGCCCCTCTATGCTGACAACCCATCTTTCTGGAGGTCCATCATTTGGGGAATTGAAAGAGGTTCATTAGGAATATAACTTGGGGGTATTTCAAGAAAATCGAATATAACAAATTCTTAAGCGGGTACGCTTGACAAATTTGACCTCTTATACAGATTAATAAAATACTTTCTATAAATGAAAGCTTTTTCCTTAATATCTGCAATAATGATATTCTGAGGAATATTTTCAAAATATGTATACTATGCTATTCAGTAATTCTAATATACGAAAAAAATTCTTTTTTATTGTAAATGTTTATATGTTGTGATAATTAATATCCAAAATTCTCAATGATTTTTCGAAATTTAAAAAAATAATCTTTAATATTTCAGAAGACATTGTGTAAAAATAAATTTGTAAATATTTTCTGAGAAATAAAAAATAAGGCAATCTTCTTAAAAAATGAATTACTTGAATGATAGTTTTTGTTCGACAGGGTGATGTATTGAGTTCGACTCCAAGACATCGGTGTCTGGCTGCGTCTCAAAACTGAGGCGAGACATAAGATAATGTCTCACTTTTATGGTCTTAGCTTTTTGGACTGAGAAATGATTAACAGATGCGAAGGATTAAAATTGATGAATGAAAAATTTGTAATGATTAAATTAGTTACTTTTAATATAAAAATTCAGAATCTGTGGGTCAGAGCGACTATAACCCTAAAAGAATTTCTTAAAAAAATTAAAATTGTAATTTTCTATAAGGATCTCCTAAGCCGTTAGAAATACATAAAAATGTACAACAACATTTTTGGTATCGTCGTCAAACAAGTATAATACAAATGAAAATTCGTAAATGAAATTATTCAATATATATATATATATATATGTATATATTGTAACGAAGTTTTCCAATTTTTTCCATGTACAACCTGTTAATCACGACCTGGCCGGGGATGGCTCAGGATGGAAAACCAGGTTACTAAATGGCTGCCACTTACCTGCCACTTTCGCTACTTCTCTTACCGGATTCTACCGAGTTCGCGGGTCACACCCTTTTGACCCACGAACCACCCTCGAAGCTCGTTGTTTATTTCTTTTATTTGTCCAGGCGCCAGATAGGGGTGAACCCTATCCGAGTCTCCGAGATAAGAACACGACCGGTTAGTCCCTGACAGATTGACCAGCTCACGACCTAGTACGCATAGAGAACAAAGAACGGGGGTTGGGGTTCGCGCCCCAGCTGAAAATTCCTGTACAGGAACCTCGGAGGATCTTGCACATGTTCCTGTACACGAAACTGCACACGAACCTGTACAGGTAATCTTGACGGTTCCTGTGCAGGAATTTGGCGAAGGAAACTGTACATGATCCTGCAAAGGAACCTGTATACAAGCTAACCTTTGAATGGTCCTGTACAGGTTCCTTCACAGTGTCAATTGAGGTGTAGGTTCATGTACAGGAACATGTTCAGGATCCTATACATGAACCTGCGTAGGAACTAATCCGCGAGGGTTCGCTGGTGGCTTGACTCTCTCGATAGTGAGTTCGTTCTTCAAGGGAATAAAAAGAAGGCAAGTTTATAGCTGTAAGCGACATCAGTTTTCGCAATGGCTTTCTGTAAAGGACCCTATATGTGTTTCTATACAGGATCCTTCCAAAGGTTCCTTCGACGGCTTTCTGTAAAGGATCCTATACACGTTTCTGTACAGGCTCCTGTACAGGATCATTCAAAGGTTCCTTTGTCGCTGCAGGTTCCTTGGCAGGATCATGTACAGTTTCCTTCGCCAAATTCCTGCACAGGAACCGTCAAGATTACCTGTACAGGTTCGTGTGCAGGTTCGTGTACAGGAACATGTACAGGATCCTTCCAGGTTCCTGTACAAGAATTTTCAGCTGGGAACAGTGTAAGAACAAATATGCACATATTTTATATATGGCATCATCCTCAGAAAACCTTTGGTTATAGGCAGCAAGGGTATCCCAACTTATTTTTGATAAGCATCTGGGAGATTTTTTAAATTAAAAAATATGTACATCCTATATGGCAACCTTATTTTTAGATAAGTACCAGCATAACATTTTAAATAATATGTACATCCCATTAGCAACCTTATTTTTCAATAAGTACCGGGATGACATTTTTCAGAAAAATATTCTAATATGTATCATGTATAAATGTAAAGATTTTTGTTAAAACCTGAAAGTATGTCAATTATGAATATTAAGGAAAATTGATTTCTAAATTGGAAAACTATGTACATCCCATTAGCAACCTTATTTTTCAATAAGTATCGGGATGACATTTTTTAGAAAAATATCCTAACATACATCATGTATAAATGTAAACATTTTTTATTTTTTATAACCTGAAAGTATGTAAATTATGAATACGAAAGAAGGAAAATAGATTATAGTTCCCAAATCTAATGTTTGTGGGTGATTTTGAACCAATATATTTAGATTATTACATTTTCCAAATAGGAAAAAGAAACAACACAAAAATTTTAATTTATTTCTAAAATTGCTCATATTTAATGCATTCTTCTTACAAAAATTTGTAAATAAAAGAATTCTTTCAAAAAATTGGGGTAAAAATTATTTTGACTCAATTAAAAGAATGCAGAAAATATTCATAAACAAACCCTGCAGATTGTGTTACGTCATGGAAAACGCAAAATACTTTCCTTTTTAATTAGGTTCCTCGTTTTAGTTGAGATCGAAGATCTCGCACAGGGAAGAGGAAAGAGTAGCCAATAAATAAATTATAGATAAGTTCAACAATTTCTTATAAATAATTGCAATTAAAATGTATTGATTAAAAGAGTTTAGCACAAGAAGCTGAAGGAAGACTTGTAGACTTGTCTCTAGTCCTTGGCCAGGACCTTTAAAATAAATGATACTCATATATTATGGCCCAAAGGAGTTAGATAAATGAAATTAGAATTATTGGTATGAGGACTTACCGGCTATTGATTCGATTGAAGAATCAAATGAGATCTAGGTGATCTTTGAAATCTCCGTGTAATGGTGTGGAAGAAGGGGTTGTGCACCTTATTATGAATTGGATATCCAAGATTTTGGTAGATCATTAATTGGTATTCGAAGAGTTCCAATGGTTGATAATATATACCATTAAGCCATTTCCCTTTCGGCGAGCCTCTAGGGGTAAGCGTGACACTACCCGTTTCGGGTAGTGTTTCTAGGTGGATAGTTTCTTGTAGTAAATAACTACAAGTGTGGACTCACCACACCCACCACCGCCAACAGCAACGCAGTAGTATCAGACGGTCACCCATCCAAGTACTAACCGCGCCCAACACTGCTTAACTTCAGTGATCTAACGGGAACTGGTGTTTCCAGCGTGGTATGGCCGTTGCATAATAGTGGGTCCAATTCAGGTTGGAATTGGTTCAGAGTATTCCTTGATGGGAAATCCCAGATTCGGGTTTCCCAGTGCACAACACTGTCACAAGGGCACACACACTAACACGCGAGAGATACCGGTTCGACACACTAGACACTGGACAGTCAAATCGGAGAAAACCGTAGAAAAATAGAGAAGAGGTGTACTATAACTTATAACTTATCACTTCGCTTATGACTGACCCATGCTGGTTCATTGAGTTTTTATAGGGCCTATGGCGACGTCCCTGCATGCTTGGACGTCGGTGTATACGCATACGTCACGAGTATATATAGATATACTATACGGCTTACAATGTTTTCAGTATATCTATAGCTATATCCTCTATATCTCTACTCTCGTGCTGAATATATATAGCTATCGTTCTGTGACATTGTTACTGGTTTCTTGAAAAATGTCGGATTTAATTGACCCAAATATTTAAATTGTGATGAAGAATTTTTGTATTGGCATTAGGGTCTTATGAACATATATTTAATTAAAAAACATGCATATCATTAAAGTTAAATTGGCAAACGTTTCGACCACGGATAGGGGTCCTCCTCAGTGCCAGATATTTGATAAAAATAGGGTTTTCCCCACAAAAAACCATTAACATTAAAATAAAAAAGAAATCATGCATGAACTTATTGTTTCTACGTCGTGCAGCTCCTCTCTCTCTCTCTCTCTCTCTCTCTCTCTCTCTCTCTTCGCCACAATCTCTGTTTCTCCCTTCGTCTCTCTATCAGCTCCCTCTCTGTGTGGTCTTCCCGTTTCGTTGCAGAAGGTGAGGTGATTGGGGGTGAAGTAAAACACTCCGCAATCCCACAAACACGATATCACAAACTTCACAAGCACGTTGAACAGAATCACACACTTTTACAGTTTGAAAGGAAGTTAATAATTTCAAAAGAAGGCAATTAATCGTAAATGAAAAAAAAAACAAGTTTCTGAATATTATAAGAAGTTAGTTTTTCGACGTAAAATTAGAGACATCCGCTCCGTTTAAAATCACGAAGAAAACTGAAAGAACATTCTCAGAGGTACTACAGTTTAACGACTTCAGAAATTGGAAAGAAAAACACTTTAATTTTTAAAGGGCTGCGGTAGTAAAACTGAATGACAACATCGGGCCCGGTCTCTGGGTCACTCTACCCTCGACTCCATCGCAGGGCAACCATAGCCAACACGTGTTTTCAGTTTTATTTCCTTTTTACAACCGGCAAATATATTTTAGAAAGGTTTGCTACGTCAGTTCTCAAATTGACCGCATTAATATTGCCGGCAATATGGCACATTTCCATCACCAGACGTTTCCGATAGTGACATTCACTCGCAAGAATTTTCGCATTTTCAAAATCGAATAAATGATCGTTTTCAACACTGTGTCTAGTGAGCATTGATTGTTTTTCAGGGATCTTATTTATGTCCCTTCCATGTTCTCTAACCCTAACTCCTAAAGGACGTTCAGTTTGACCGATATAGACCGCATTGCAATTTTGTCCTTTGCACCAAATTCCATAAACAATACTGCTATTATGCAATTTATTTAATTTATCTTTGGTAGGTCTCAAAACTGATGTAAGGTCTCTATTGTTTTTAAAAGCCGTCGTAATGTCGTGTTGCCCGAGGATTCTCGCGATTCGTTCAGATACTCCTTCAACGTAAGGAATGCTAATAAATGACCTAATTTCCGCGTTTTGAGCTATTTCATTAATTACGCGATGTTCCTTTTCGGCCAAAATATTCAATCTGTGATTGATATTTTCTCTAACAAATTGTTGCGGGTAAAAGTTCTCATTGAGAGTGTCTTCCACCAGTCGCAAGTTATTTTGATGAAATTGTTTATCGGAGAGGAGAATGGCTCTGTCGACCATATTGAAAACTACGCTTTTTTTGTATTTTTGTGGGTGGTTAGAATCGAAATTAAGGCATCTGCCGGACCACGTTGGTTTACGGAACCAATTGCAATTTATTTCTTGGCTACTGTTCCTGTAAAAAGTGACATCTAGAAAATTTATTGCCCTATTTTGTTCCTTCTCTAAGGTGAATTTAATAGAAAAATCGTTCAGATTGAAAACTTGTAGAACGTTTTCTACTTCGTTTTCTGGGAGAGCTAGTAGTATGTCATCGACATAACGAACATACAGAGGTACCTGGAAACCTATTTTCGGTAGAAAAACTGTTTCCAGGTCGTCCATAACTATATCGGCTAAAACAGGTAAAAAGGGAGAGCCCATTGGTAGCCCTCTTTTTTGGAAGTAAGTTTCTTCCTTAAAATTGAAGTCCGCGAATTTTATTCCATACCATACCACGCTGAAAAACCCAGTTCTCGTCAGATCACTGAAGTTAAGCAGCGTTGGACGCGGTTAGTACTTGGATGGGTGACCATTCAAGAATACTGACATGAGTGCTGTTGGCACATCGTGGGTGTGGTGAGCCCACACTTGTAGTTATTTATAACTACAAGAAAAACCTAGAAACACTACCCGAATCGGGTAGTGTCACGCCTACCCTGAAAGGGAAATGGTTTAATGGTATATGCTACGGACCGCCTCAACTGCCTTCTCTTTCGGCACATTTGTGAAAAGAGAAACAACATCTAGTGATGCGAATACGTGATTTTCCGGGATCCTAAAATTCCTCATTTTTTTCACTAGATCGAAGCTATTAAGCACTCTCGATTTAGGAGCTTCAATATCATTAGCAATAATATTTTTTAAGAAGGTTGCTAAGTTTTAAGTCGCGCTACCTACGTATGAAATTATCGGCGTAAGCGGGGTACCTATCTTATGGATTTTTGGAAGACCATAAATTCTAGAAGGGTTGGCATGATATACCTTAAGATTTTTAGCGGTGAGTTTATTCGCGTATTCTTTTGATTCCCATTTTTTAACTAACTTGGTGACTTCCCTTGCAATTTTCTTCGTAGTGTCCTTATTTCTTTTCACGTAAGTATCCTGATCCTGCAACAATTCGTTCACTTTCGCCTCGTAATCGTCCCTTTTCATCACAACGGTCGTGTGACCTTTGTCCGCTTTAATGAAAATAATTTGAGGGTTTTTTTTCGCGAATTTTTCAGCCTGTTTGATTTCGTTTACGGGCTGTACGATTTTCGATTTTACCGCGTAGCCAGAATTAATAACTCCGCAAATAGTATTCGCGATATTCAATCTAGCGCAATCTTGACCTGCCTCTGGAATTTTTCTGATATTGGACTCAACACTAGCTATCATGCCGTAAACCGGCATTTTAGCTTTCTCAATTTTCAGCTATATCCTACAGCATACAAAGTGCTGACTATATATATATATGTATAGCTTCACTCCACGGTGCACAATATTCGCTCTATATTTATTAAGTATTTATTAGTGTAATCACGTCATGGGACGTGACACCTCCCCTCTGAGTCGAACGCGGGGTGAAGCGTTCAGGTGGGGCTTCAGAGTCCCACATGGACCGAACGTCCGCTTTCGAACGTATGGTAGAAGCAAAGATATTATAAGCCTAGATGCGGCACGGGGTATAGTTCCTTTGCCCCCGCTCTCTCCACCCTCCGAACATGTCTTTCGAATAGCCGATACTCAGTCGGTACATACTTGAAAATATAAAATAAAAATTTTATATCAAAGATTTTTTAAACTATTATTTTCAATTATTCGAATAAATTGCGCATTAAGGAAATGTTTAAAAGATAAGATGTACGCTGGAGTTTAATTAAAATGTAATTATTTCGTAATAAATATTTTCAGCTGCTACATTTTTTTTGGAAGAGATTATAGTTGTATTACAATTAAAATTAACTGTTCATAAATAATACAAGTGACAAATTTTTAATAGTAACTAATAATTAATAAACTTGTGATGGTATTACTCAAATTTTTTTAAATACTCTATTATTTGACTAAAGTCAATTTTTATAATAATGCAGAAAATTGTTCTTTTGAAAAAGTCGCAGTAGAAATTCTACTAAATGAAACTCTACTTTTGCAAATCTACACCGCTAATTCTACAGGCGAAAACTTTATACACAAGAATATTTATTAAACGAATGAAATGTTTTAAATGTAAACTGAACACTGTAAAATTACACACCGTAAATTTGTACACAAAATAATTGAAATTTTCAAAAAATTATTTATTAAAATATTTTGTGTTGAATTTTTGTTTATTGTGTAGAGTTTATTTAAATTTACAGAAATTTGAAGTATCATTTTTTATAAAATTTTACGGTGTAGGATTCATAACCATATTGAGTTGAAATTGAAAATAACCAATTTGTTTAATAAATATGATTGTGTAGATTTCTCGCGTGTATAATTAGTGATTTAGAGTTTTTAGATGTAGAGTTAAATTTTATAGAATCACTACCACCTACCTCACGGTTATTATATTAAGTAAACAATAATTCGTAAATTTGTATGTTTGTGTAATTGATTACGAATTAAATAAATTAAAATTAAACAATACAATTGTATAATAGAATTATTTTTTATTTTATTCGATTATTTCATATATTTTGGGTTGGAAATTCCACCGTTTTATAGATAATTCATCCTTTTGGCTTTGAAATTCAACAATTTTGTTGAAACCTCGTCTTTTTTTGTAGAGCAATATTCTTTTTGCTGGAAAATTCATCATTTTGTTTGAAAATTAAACGACTTTGGTTGAAAGTGGAACTAGTTTGTTAAAAATTCATATTCGTTAAGATTCACCTCCTTTGGTTGACAATTTAACCATTCCATTTTTAGAAAATTAATCATCTAGGTTAAAAAGTCATCTTTTGGATTGAACTCTTGTTGAAAATTCATTTTTGTTTAAAGATTTATCACTTTAGTTGAAATTTTATCTGTTTGGTTGAAAATGTAACTATTTTGTTTAAAATTCGTTTTTTTGTTAAAAATTAATTTTTTTATCTGAAAATTGCACTTATCCATTTTTTGTTAGAAATGTATCCTTTTATAAGCTGAATATTCAACTTTTTAGCATTTTCATGTATTTCATGTATTTTCTTGAAAATTCGTCTTTATGGTCGAAAATTAATCTTTTTGGTTATAAATTCATCTTTTTTTATTAAAAATGTAACTGTTTGAGTCAAAATTAGTCTGGTTTGGTTAAGGATTCAACAATTTGAAAGAAAATTAAAGTATAAGGTTGAAAATTAACTTTTTTGTTAAAAATTCATATTTTGGTTTAAATTTAACTATTTGGTTAAAAATTAAAGTATTTTTTTGAAAATTTACCTTTTTTGTAGAAAATTAATTCTTTGGTTAAAAAATCATATTTTCGTGTTGAAAGTTAATGTATTTTGTTGAAAATTCATGTGTGTTCAAAATTCATATTTTTTCAAGATTCACCTCTTTGGTTTAAAATTTAACTTTCTTTGTTGACAATTCGGTGTTTTGGTTCAAAATTATTTGTTTTTATCTGAAAATTGCACTTATCCATTTTTCTTTAGAAATGTACCCTTTATAAGTTGAAAATTCAACTACTTGGTAGAAAATTTATGATTTTGTTGAAAATTCGTCTTTCTGATAAGAAAATTAATCTTGTTTGTTCAAAATTCAATATATGTTACGACTTGAAATCTCAGGAATTAAAAGTGTTTCATATTGCATTGTATATGGTATTTACATTAATTGTATTTGAAAGAATTTATTCCACCATATAATTACCCTATTTTCGTGAAAAATCACCCTATTTAATATGTTTAAAAGTAAGTTTTACATAAGGGCTAATACGAGGGGTTATATCAGTTGTCGGGCGTAGCGTAAATTACTAATTTGAGAAAAGATATGACCCTGTGATCCTACTCTTCACCTTCTTACCTAAAAACCAGCTGTATAAAATGTGAACCCCAAAAACCGGGAAAGACATGTTTTTCTTGATTTACTTCAAGATTGTTGCTGGTATTGGAAAATTATTTCAATAAAAGTTGTTCATCTCTATGAAGTACATATTTTTGGTTCTATCAATTTTTTTTTCCTTTACTTATTAGAGGTCTCTACGAAAAAAACGAAACACCATTTTTAAACCCTTAAAACCCCTAATTGGATAGTTTTTCTCTGTTATCACAAAAGTTCCACAAACATTAATTTGAAGAAACAAATCAAATTAAAAGTTTTTTCAATCCTTGGTCGGAAATTTTGCACAAGTGCGAAAAAGTAGAACTACTCGTATTTTTACAGGAAAATACCAATGAATATAATAATTTTAAGAAGGCTAAGAAATTCAGATTGTCGTTTTAATCGAGGAAAAAAATTCCCGGGCATTTTACGGTTCGCAAAAAATTATTGAATTCTTTTTAATTCTTTGGCATTCTTTTGCTTAATTTCAGTTTCCAAATTTGTATTTGGGGACATGTTACCGATGAGAAATTTAATTATACTTCAATTTCTCACTTATAAAGTTCTAAAAAAACAAAAATACACATTTTTAAACATAGTTATACTACTGAGATATAATCGACTAGGATTATTCACAAAAATATATATCTTACAAGGGAGCGCCCGGTAGTGTGTTTTCTGTGTGAATTAATAATTTTGGTAAATAAAGATCTTGGCTCCAAAGTCAAATTTGGAAATACCTAGGGCCAAATATTTGACTTATTATTTATTAAAATATTTATATATTCAATTCTCTGATAAACTTTTATTCAAGTATGCAAAAATAAACATTTTAAATGTTCTTTTTTCAATGAAAAACAGTTCGCTTTTTCGAACTTGTTTCGCAAACAAATTTATTTTCTATGAATGTTATTAATTTAATAAATTTGTTTAAATTTCGCAAACATTCAAAATCAGAATATAAATGGAATAAAAATAATAAAAAATAAAATAATATAAAAATATGAATTATTGATAAATAAATTAATTAATTCATGCAAAAGATTTTTTTGGAAAAAACGACAATATTTCGAAGAAGTGAGTCTTTCATTGAAAAAGCATTTAAAATATTGATATTTGCATAAATGAAAAAAATTATTAGAAGGGAATTGAATATATTGATATTTTTTCTAATAAAAATATTTTAAAAACTGGAAAAAAAACTACAAGCAGCGGGAATCCAGCCCCGAACCTTACGTCTAAAAACCAGGTGCGCTACCGCCTCGAATTTCGGACAAGATGGAAGAGGATATTTCTCAAGTCTATAAATTGGCGACGAACGATGTATCTCATGGTCCTCAAAACTTGAAAGGATGTTTTCTCAAAACTGGCCAAACATTGGGTCCTAGGACTTTCACAATTTTACTTTGGGGTCATGATAACATAAAAACCGTTTAAGAACATTCTTGTCAACTACACACCATTCTTTTAGTAATATCATAATCGAAGCCTTAGTTGCTGAGATGCACCCTATAAGGTTTATAGTTCCTACTGCTTTTGATTTTTTTGGGATTCTTTGAATACTTTGAATGAATTATAATCTGTTTGGATTTCTTTGAAGTTTTAAATTCTGATAAAGATAAAAATAGCATGTGGTTAACTCCCCTCGAATATTTAATGTTTAGTTTTTTAATTAAATTCTAATTAAATTAAGATTTCTTATTCTTGTAAATTTTCTATTTAATATAATTCCTATTTTAATATAGTTCAAGATTTTTTTTTGAAAAATCTGTCGTTTCTTCTTATAATATATATAATAGATTTTTCTATTAAAGAATAAATCTGATTCAAGATTCATTGCTTAAAACTAAGTAAGACTTAACATTTTTATTTTCAATTAAATAAGACTCTAATACTTTCAGTAGAAATCGACTTGTAGAAATAAAACCACTCGATTTTCATTGAAAGTATCAGACTCATATTTAATTGAAAATAAAAGTTTTAGATCTTACTTATTTTTAAACAATGAAACTTGCATAAGATTTATTCTTTAATAGAAAAATCTACAAGATATTAGAAGGACAAACGTCGGGTCTTTCAAATAACATATTGAACTATATTAAAATAGAAATTATATTAAATACAAAATTGAGAAGAATACAAATTAAAATTGAAATCTGCAGAACAATTTAACGATATATTAGTGACAGAATATTGGGGAAATTTAAACCATTGTTGTGTGTACTGAAATTTCAGTACCAATAACTGAACTTTTTGGGAATCGATAGACATATGTACAGCAAAGATATATAATATCTTTGCATACACTTTGGTTATTCGCGCTAAAAAAATGTTTAAAAAATTTCTTGTTTGCAGAGTTTTTTAATTTTCTAAAGTTAAAACTTTTTTACATACCTAGAGGTCAAAAAAGTATCTATTTTTTGGGGTTTTAAACAGTTATTTTCTAAGAGATAATTCCTATTTAATTCGCCCTCGTTTTCCAGTGACCAAAATGCACCAGGAAAAAAATCGCCAATACCCAGGAATAAAAATTGGATATACAGTGAATTTTTTAATTTTTGTATTTAATGAGATAAGATAAATAAGAATTTGTGGTTTAAAAATACTTGTTTAATAAATTTAAAAAATAAATAAATACAGTAGGAAAATCGACAAGATCCAGGATCGGGTCGGGTCTTTCAAATAACATATTGAACTATATTAAAATAGAAATTATATTAAATACAAAATTTAGAAGAATACATATTAAAATTGAAATCTGCAGAACAATTTAGCGATATATTAGTGACAGAATATTGGGGAAATTTAAACCATTCTTGTGCGTACTGAAATTTCAGTACCAATAACTAAACTTTTCGGGAATCGATAGACATATGTGCAGCAAAGATATATAATATCTTTGCATACACTTTGGCTATTCGCGCTAAAAAAATGATAAAAAAATTTCTTGTTTGCAGAGTTTTTTAATTTTCTAAAGTTAAAACTTTTTTACATACCTAGAGGTCAAAAAAGTATCTATTTTTTGGGGGTTTTGAACAGTTATTTTCTAAGAGATAATTCCTATTTAATTTACCCTCGTTTTCCAGTGACCAAAATGCACCAGGAAAAAAATCGCCAATACCCAGGAATAAAAATTGGATATACAGTGCATTTTTTAATTTTTGTATTTAATGAGATAAGATAAATAAGAATTTGTGGTTTAAAAATACTTGTTTAATAAATTTAAACAATAAATAAATACAGTAGGAAAATCGACAAGATCCAGGATCGAAATTAGAATTACAGCATATTTTCAAAATTCGGGATTTGGTATTTAATGCCAAATTGTATGTAATTGTCAATTTTTTCTTTAGTGTATTTTCATACTTAAAAATTCCACGCATGCTTGAAAAAATGTTTAAACCACAAGTGAAGAAAATAATTCTATGAAATAGCAAATTTCAAATTTTGAAAATTTGCTGTACTTCTAGGGACGACATTAAAATCCCCAAAAATAAAATTCTTGGCACTGTTCTTGAATATTATTCCAAAAACGATGAAATTTCCGAATTGGAAAATTCCCGAAGAGTTTATAATATTACCGAATTTGAAAATTCCCGACATAAAATTGCCTGATTATAAAATATCCGAACTAGAATATTCCTTAATTATAAAATTGTAGAATTTTAATAATTAAAAAAATAGTTTCTTAATAAATATGATTTATTTATTAAAAATACCATAATAGAATATTTTTCTATCAAAGACATTTTTTGAAATATTTAGATTTTTATTGAATTATTTTTTGAAGTTAAAATAAAAATCGTATAAACAAATTAATGTAAAAACACGTGCGCCTCAAACAGAACAAAAATTTCTCCATAAAATATATTATATATTATATATATTTTTTAATTATTGTCATTTTGAATTTAAAAAAATTTTTAATTTAATTTTATTATTTTAATTTCAAAAAATATTTATCAAAGAAAAGTTTTTTCAGCCCTGATTTATCTCGAAATTTCGTCTTAGTTTTTCTTTTTAAATTAAAAATTCGATTTTTGAGAGCGTTTTTTGTAATTTGTTTGAAAGACTATGCAAAAAACCTGTCTCAAGC
>CAKNYM010051074.1:21948-72295 GCA_932195095.1 Andricus curvator
GTTTTTTCTAGCTCAGGGGGTCTCAAAACGTGGAGATTTGATGAAAACCGACTATGTCAAATTTTACATAAAACCAATACCTTCTCATTAGAATGAGAATGTAAAAAATCAGACCCCTCGGTGTGAACAATGAGCCGCAAGCAGAGCTGGGCAGTATTTCACAAAAATTGTAGTAGAGGTATCTGAAATACAAACTACATTCAGACAAAATACATATGAAATACATCACGGGGAAAATACAATTAGCAGATGTAGTTCAAATACAGCTACAAAATACATGTGAGTATTTTGAAATACATGTAAGACTTGTATTTTGTAGTTGAGGTATTTTGTGTATTTCCTTGAAAATACTTTCTAATATCAGCATATAAAAATTATATTACAAATCCCTAGTGTATATAATAAGCCTAGGAATTTTATGATCCAAGAGAGGAGAGAGTAGGGAGAAAGAGAGAGGAGAGAGTAGGGTGAAAGAGAGAGGAGAGAGTAGGGTGAAAGAGGACAGAATGATGATGATGACGAGACAAGGGGCGGTAAGTGGTGGCTAGGAGAGGGGATGGGTGAGGGAAGAGCGGAAATCAATTTGAGGGAAGGGGGTGGGGTCGAATCCTACAATACGTTACATAGAGCTGCGCAGTACCCTTGTGTGGTGAATTAAGCTGCACAGTAGAGTCTTGTAATATGAAGGGCTGCGCAGTAGATGTTTACAATGCGTAGAGCTGCACAGTAAAGATCTACGACGTGCAGGGGTGCCCAGTAGATATGTACTATACAGAAGGCTGCACATTGGAGACATCCGACATGTATGGATGCACAGTAGAGATACATGGCTCGTATAGCGGCGCAGTGCAGTCTTGCAATGCAGAGAGCTGATCAGTACCCTAATGTGGTAGATCGAGGTGCACAGTACAGTTATGTAACCTGCAGAGGAGCGCAGTAGAGTCCTGTAATATTTAGGGATGCACAGTAGAGTCATGTGATGTGCAGGGATACACAGTAGAGATATAATATACAGAGCTGCGCAGTAGATCCATGTAATGTACATGACCGCACAGCAGTATCGTGTAATGTACATATATGCACAGTAGATCAATACAATGCACAGGGATGTGCAGTAGTGTCCTGAAACGCACATGGATGCGCGGTAGAGCCCTATAAGATACAGGGATGCGCAGTAGAGTCATGTAATGTTTAGAGATACACAGTAGAGTCCTGTAATGTACAGAGATGCTCAATAGAGTCATTTAATGTACATGCCTGCGCAGTAGTGTCCTGTAATGTGCAGGGTTGCACAATAGAGTCCTGTAATGTGCAGGACTACACAATAGAGTAATGAAATATGCAGGGTTGTGCATTAGATTCATATAAGGTACAGTGCTGCACAGTAGAGTCCTGTAACGTTTAGGGAAGCACAATAGGACCACGTTATGTGTAGGGCTGCTCAGTAGAGCCCTGAAATGTGCGTGGCTGCACAGTAGAGTAGAGTGTAATGTACAGATATGCATAGAAGAGTCATGTTATGGACAGAGCTGGGCAGAATTGTCATGTAATGTCCAAGCATGCGCAGTCGTGTGATGTTCAGGTCTGCGCAGTAGAGTCCTGCGTTGTAGAGGACCGCGCAGTAGAGTCATATAAGGCGCAGGGCTGCGCAGTAGAGCCCTGTAATGTTTATGGATGCACAGTAGAGTCATGTATGTATAAGGGTGCACATTAGAGTCATGCATTGTATAAAGCTGCACAGTAGAGCCCTGTAATGTGCATAAAGATGCACAGTAGGTTCCTGTAATATGTGTGGCTGCACAGTTGAGTCCTGTATTGCACAGTGCTGCGCAGTAGATTCACGTAATGTGCAGGTCTGCGCAGTAGAGTCCTGTAATACGTAGGACTGCGCAGTAGAGTCATTTAATGTGCAGGGCTGCACAATAGAGTCCTTTGATGTATATGACTGCGCATTCGAGTAATGGAGCGTGCCGGTCTGCGCAGTATTGCTATTTCATGTGCAGGGCTGCATATTAATACCATAACTGCCTACTGCGCAGATCTATGTTTTATAAATACCTACGGCATAACCCTGCATATCGTAGATATCTATTGCCTAGCCTTACCTACCATATGTACCCACTGCGCAGCCCTGCGCACTACATAACTCTACTGCGTATCCTAATTTATTACGAAACTACACTGCACATCTCTGCTTCATAAATAACTACTGCGCAGTTCTTTGTCTCAAAATAGCTTCTGCACAGCTCTATGTCCTGTAAATACTTACTGAACATCCCTGCATATCTCATATACATTAACTGTGCAGTCTAATTTATCACAAAAGTGTACTGCTAAGCAATATGCCACATAAACACCTACTCTGCAGCTCTATGCCTCATAAATACCTACTTCGCAGAGCTATATCCCATAAATAACTACTGCGTAGCTCTATGTCCTATAAATGCCTACTGCACATCCATGCATAGCTTATATATTTACTGCGCATCCTAATTCATCACAAAAGTGTACTGCGCAGCGCTATGTCATATAAATACATACTGCGCAGCTCTATATATCATAAATACCTACTACATAGCTCTATGCCTCATAAATACCTACTGCGCAGCTCTATGCCACATAAATACCTACGGCGCAGCTCTATGTCTCACAAATACCTACCGCGCAGCTTCATGTCTTACAAATATATAATGCGCATCCCTACGTATCGTAGGTATCTACTGCGCATCCTTAATTAACATATGGCTCTATTGCGCAGCTATATGTTACATAAATACATACTGCGCATCTATATGTCTCATAAATGCCTACTGCGCAGATCTATGTCACATAAATACATACTGTGCATCTCTATGCCACATAAATGCCTACTGTGCAGCTCTATGCCTCATCAATACATACTGTGCAGCTCTATGTCTAATAAATGCATAATGCTCAGCTCCATGTCCCATAAATGATTACTGCACATCCCTATGGGTTGTAGGAATCTACTGCGCAGCCTTAATTACCATATGTCTCTATTGCGCAGCCGTGAACACTGCAGGGCTCCACTACGCAGCATGATGCACCACAACAGTGTACGGCGCAGCTTGGTTTTTCACAGATCTCTACTGCGCACCCCTGCATATTTTAGGTCGCAACTACGCAAACTTACGTATAATATATGTATACTGCGCAGCTCTAATCACTCCAGAATTCCACTGTGCATCCTTACATATCCCAAATCTCTACTGTGTAGCCATTCGCACTGGAGGACTCTACTGCGCACCCCAATTGACACCAAAAGTTTTTTATATTGGATTTTGAATTTGATTTTAATCTAATTTAAAATTCTTAAATTTCTTAATAAACACCTACTGTGTAGCTCTATGCCCCATAAATACATACTGCGCACCCCTACATATACTTGGTATCTACTGCGCAGTCCTATACACTATATGTCTGTATTGCGCAGTCCTGGTTACTTCGGGGCTCTACTGCACAACCTAGTTTACAACAAAAGTGTACTGCGTAATTTTATGTCCCATAAGCACCTACTGCGCATCGCCACGTTCCATAACACCCACTGCGCATCTCTACATATCGCATGTTTCTACTGCGCAGCCTTATGTACCACATGTGTCTACTGCGTAACATGTATCTCTACGTACTCCATGACGCTACTGCCCCCCCCCCTCCCTTAATATGATGCCACCACTCTTTGTCTCTCTTTTGTACTCCCACTCTTTGACCATGAAATTCATAGACTTATTATACACTCTAGGGATTTGTAATCTAATTTTTATAAGCTGATATTAGAAAGTATTTTCAAGAAAATATAAAAAATACCTCAACTACAAAATACAATTCTTACATGTATTTCAAATAATATTTAAAAATACTCACATGTATTTTGTAGCTGTATTTGAACTACATCAGCTGAGTTGTATTTTCCCTGTGATGTATTTCAACTACATGGTGCTGAAATACATGTATTTCAGCAATGTAGTTGAGGTATTTTGTGCCCAGCTCTGGCCGCGAGGAGCCGTGACCGTAACGACCGTAACCCTTTTCAGGATTCCTGGAAAGCGAAGAAAAAAATGACAGAAAAACTGTGGGGCAGTTACACTTGTCGTGGCAGTCAGCACCTGCTGAAAGTGGCGAGCCCTGCGGTACAGCGTCTCAACTTGTTACGTCCGCGGCGCTGCAATCTATGATTGTCTTGTAGAGCAGCCCGCTGACACCTCGAAGGAGAGGATTCGTTACCTGTCGTTGAATGGTTGAAACCACTAGCCGCGAAAATTGGTCAGGTTTAAATATATGAAGACACTCAACACTGTATTTATTCTGGTAATAAAATCAATCGTTTTACTATGAAGTTCTGGTAGATGTGGCAGATATTTAGAGGCTCATATTGAGTATCGATGAACAAACACACAAGTAAGCTTAGCACTTAACATTTCGGCACAGCCGAACACAATCGCATGCATCGCATTGCAATCACGAAAGTGAGGTTGCGTTACCTCCGAGATTCTGAAAAGTTTCTAAGTCTGAAACTATACAATAAACAAAGATACAAAAGTCGCAGGATCAAGCTTGCAAGGGCGCGCGCCGAGATACAATATTCTGACGTTTTCGTGCTCTGCATCTATATTTAAAAGCTCGTTTAAGGAGAGATTCATCCCTATTTTTAGCGTTTACCCAATTGGAATGCTGACGTCACTCAATTTTAGTGCCGAATAACCAATCATAAATCAGGTCAATTTGCTCCTCCTACTGGTATTAGGCAATTAAAATGAGTGACAGTTAAAGGATATGGGTCCAAAGTTCACTTTTCGATGACCCATTAACGATACTAAAAATAGCTCAAGGTCTCTAGTTTCTAAACTTAAATTCACTTTAGTTAGTGATACTGCGCAGTACTATAACGAGCACATTAAAGAAATTGAAACCTCATGCTATACTTAAATCTTAGTTCTCTCATTTGCAATAAATCTATTATTTCGTTGATATTCGTATATCATTATTAATCATCTTAATAATTGCTGATTTCTTGCGTATTCTGATTTTACTTTAAGCTATTTGAACTTTTCCACTCGAGAAATTACTAGTCTAGAGTGTATTTAGTAAAAAGGTCTTAACGCCCTCAAACTTTAGTTATAAAAACGGCGTATGCCGTTCAAAATGCATGCGCATTTCGCAATACGCAGATATCCTATTTGAAAATCTTGAGGAACATTTATTTAGGTATTTCAGGTTGTGTAGGTGAAATTCGAGACGTCTACACGCCAAATTCCTTATTTTTTTAAATATCTTGGATGAAAACAATTTTACCATAAGTATATTTGAATATTATTTTTTATTTGACCAAAGATTTTCAATTATTTTAAATACATCTTTTAATGCAACAAATGTTCAAGTATAATTTAAAAACAAATTTAAAGCACTCATTTCAACCACGACAATTTCGAACAGATAATTATCGAGAAATAAGAAAACAGAAATATATTATTTTAAATATTAAAAAAAAAAATTATCACAAAATTTTCAAAAAGAACAATTTGAGAATTTTTAGAACAAAATTATGCGAAAATTGTGTAGAACATATAGACAAACTTTTAACATTATCTTAATCATTTTGACTCGCTAAGCTTGCCCCAATCAGCTTTAAATACTTGTCTTACAACATTTTATTTTTAAACATGCCTTAATTTTAGAATTTTTTTTCAAGAATTCAAGGTGTCCAGCGATTCTTAGGAGCGAAATTAAAGGTCTTTTTCAGGTTTTCCAGGTAGAGAAGTCAAATTTTTTTAGGTCTCGTTTTTTTACAACAAACAGTGCAATAACCTTCTTTTATACCTGTAAAAAATGAGCCATTTCATTTTTTATTGGCCAATATTTTTTAAAGAAAGCAGAACCATAAATATACAAATTCTTAATTTTTGCGAACATAAGTCGTCTTTGAAATCCTTGAAATCTTTGTGAAATCTTAAAAATCTTTTGAAATCGTTGTGAATTCTTTGAAATCTCTTGAAGTACTTAAATCTTTGTGAAATCTTGAAATTTCTTTGAAATCTTTTGGAACCTTTTTAGATTTTTGTAAAATATTGGAAATTTTTATTAAATCTTTGAAATATTTGTGAAAGCTTTCTCTAATCCTTGTTTGTGAAATCTTTTGTGTTCATTTGAAGTCATTGAAATCTTTTGAAATCTTCTTAAATTTCTTTAAAACTTTTAAAATAGTTTAACATCTTTGAAATATTTGTGAAATTTTGAGGATTAAGTGATCCATATATGAAACAGAATTTCCCGGTAATACCAGGGATATGTCTTTTAAATAGTTGGATAATTAATTGTTAGATAAGATATGAGTAGAAGTGACCTTACTGAATCTTTCATCTGATTCTTAAGACAAAACTAGATTGAAATCTTTTGTATTAATTTGAAGTCATCAAAATATTTTCAATCTGTGTAAAATATTTTAAAATCTTAAAAAACAAGTTTTGATAACCTTTTTAAAATCTTTTAAAATCTTTTGAATGTTTGAAATCTTTGTGAACTCCTTAAAATCTGCTGTACACGCCTTTTTGAAATCTTTGAAATCCTTGCAATTTTCATGAAATGTTCGAAATCTTTGAGAAATTTTTCAACTCATTTCAAATCTTCAAATGTTTTGAAGTCTTTGAAATCCTCCAAACCTTTTGAAAGTTTTAATAAAAGCTTTGTGAAACTGTAGCAAAATATTTGAAACCTAGTGTACACGCCTTTTTTAAATCTTTGAAATCCTTGAAATCTTTGTGAAATATTCAAAATCCTGTTAAATATTTTGAAACCTTTTAAACTCTTTAGTAACGTTTGTAATCTGGTGTACACGCTAAAACCAAGTGGTGAAACCCTTGAAAAATCCGTTATATGGCCATGGCTCATCCTAATTCTAAAACTGAATTACCATCGAAATTTTAAACTAATAATTTTTATAATTTGTAAGTTGAATATCACAAAAAAATGTATACTTTGACATTCTATATTAGTGGGGACGAAGAATGCCTAGAAATTCCTTTATTTATTCTGTAATGAGTAAAAGATAAATTATTTCTTGATAAATAAAAAAATTTCAGTAGCAAGATTTCTTCTAAACAAGATGTTTCTTTCTTGAAAGACTCAAATATTTAAATTAATTTTTGCATTTCAATGAAATAACTGTTTTGAAAGAAAAAAAATTTAATTCAAGGTTCTCGAGAAAAATTCACGGAGATTTCCAGGTTTTCAAGGTTAAAAAAAATTCAAGGATGATTCCAGGTTTTCAAGGTTTTCAGGGTCGCTGGACACCCTACAAATTGTTGAAAATTTTTAAGAATATTATACAGACAATTTATGCAGATTCTAAAAAAAGTTTTTTTGAACACTAAATTAAAACCCTATAAACGAAGCATGCGAACGCCTCCAGCCAGCTCCACCAATTACAACTACAGCTGTACGAGACGTGTCCGTGAGATCCAATGGCTCGTGCCTAAAAGCAAAGATATTATAAACGTAGATGCGGTACGGGGTGTCAGAGTGGGGGAACGATATATATAGGACATCACATTTTCTGCCATATCGAGGTGCTGCCCTCACCGTACTACGAAGTCGAGAGCTGGTTTTCTCATTCTTCGTAAAATATGACGGTAAAGCAGTTGAAAGATTTTTTAAGGTTAGAAAAGTTCGACATGTATCGCTTCATAAACAAAACACCGCACTTCCGAATATAATAATAAATGGGACAATGTCTAGGCACACCCAAAATACGTTTCTGGAAAAATTAATGAAAAATTAATAAAAAATTAATTATTATAGAAGCACTGATATGATGGTGCTAAATAAACTGAATTGTGAGAGTAATACAATAATATAGTAAAATATATAATAGAGGTAATAAGAGATAATTATGTTTATATTTGATTGTTGAATATTATTATAATTTCTGATACGTTCATGCTTCTTCTATGAATGATAGGTATGATATTTTAAATTATAATTTAATTTTAATAGTTTTAATAGTTTATTATTAATTATTATTAATTATTATTATTTTATTTTAATTATTTATTTATTTATTATTTATTTATTTATTTAATTAAATTATTTATTATTAATAATTTTAATAGTTTAATTTTTATTACTAGACTGAACCGAAAATTGATTGCATTTAATATATAGAATTTTTGACGGTCTGAAGCTTGAGATAGGTTTTTTGTACAAAGTCTTTCTAAAAAATTATGAATAAACTTTTCTCGAAAACCTAATTTTTTATTTTAAAAAAAACTAAAAAGAGATTTTGAGATAAATCATGAACCAGTGCTGAAAAAAAAATTTCTTTGATAAATGATTCTTTTAATTAAAATAATCAAATATTTATATTTGAAGAAAAATCTTTTTTAATGTTTAAAGTTTAAAAAAAATATTGTTTGACTTTAAAATAACAATAATTGAAAAAAATATATCTCTGGAAGAAAAAAAATTTTGGTTGAAAATGCACATAGTATTTTTTTTAAATTAAAAAAAAAATGTTCTCAAAAATCGAATTATTGATTTAAAAAAAAATTCAAAACAAACTTCGAAATAAATTAGGGCTGATTTGAATCCTGCAAAGTTGGTCTGGATCATGTTTGGTTCGAAGAAAATTTAGGGAGAAATTTTTTTTCCGTTTGAAGCACACGCGTGTTTTTACATTAATTTTTTTATACAATTTTTGGAGGGTTATTTTTATTTTAAATTCAAACCATTTTTTAAAACGTTAAATATTAAACAAAAATTTATTTGATAAAAATATTTTATTATTGCCTTTTTAATAAATAATATTTATTAAGAAACAATTTTTTAATTGTGAAAATTCGGGAATTTTATAATTATGGAAATTCTAGTTCGGATATTTTAGAATTCGGCAATTGTATGTAGGGAATTTTAAAATTCGGTATTATTATAAACTGTTCAGGAATTTTATTATTCGGGAGTTTTACAGAGTCGGGAATTTTATTTGCGGGATATTTCAGTCGTCCCTAGAAGTACACAAAATTTGCTGTAATTATAATTTTGAGACCTGGATCTTTTCGATTTTTTCCTACAGTATTTATTTTTTTTAAATGATTATATGCAAATTTTTGAAATCACAAGTTACAAAGATAATCCCATTTAATATCAAAATTAACAAATTTTTAATTCGCTGTATATCTGATTTGTATTCCTGGGTCTTGGCGATTTTTTCCCTAGTGCATTTCGGTGACTTGAAAGCGGGGGTGAATTTAATAGGAATTATCTCTCAGAAAATAAGTTATTAAAATGAGAGAAAATTGGGTATCTTTTTTTATCTCTATAGAGGTCATACCTATAGGTATGTAAAAAAATGTAAACTTCCGAAAATTTAAAAACTCTGCAAACAAGAAATTGTTGACACATTTCTTTTTGCGCAGATAACTGAGCTGTATGCAAATATATTATATATCTTTGCTGTATGTCTTTCGATTCCGAACTAATTATACTCTTTTACGATTCTAATACAATTTCAAAACAATCATTGAAAATTTTTTAATTTTTAAGGCTTCAATTTGATAATTTAAATTTTAACATTAAAATTTCCTCATTTTCAGAATGCAGGCTTATTGTTTGAATTTTCACAATTGTCGTTATAAGTTAGGTTAAAAATAATAAATTCTGAGATTCGAAATTGCTACAACGCGAAAAAGTCAAAAGTTTAAATTTAAAGGGTAAATATGTGAAAATACTTTCTTACTTTAGTCGCTTCTTTTGAGAGTCGATCCTCTGCTTTCAGTTTTCTTTTCGAAATATATCTTGAATTCAACGCATTTTAAATTCAATGTTCTCAGCTGCATTTAGATTGAAGTATACAAATGTTTTTGATTCAAACTATAAATTAATTAAAATATTTCACTTATTTTTCACAATTGTAATTTATAACCTTTAAAACTGAATCATTGTAGGTCAAACATGACAAAGTAGACTATATTGAATAATTTGACATTTAAATATGCAATAATTTTTGAATTGAAAGTGTTCGATAATTTTAGATTGAAACATTTCAAATTATTTAGTTACAAATTAAAATCGTGTAAAGTTGCAGAATTAGAAATGAACGTCTTTTAATACTTGAATCATTATTTTAGAACGACTTAAACCGTATATCTTCAGATAAATTTGAAAGTAGGACTATTGAAAATTAGGAGTGCTTGAAAAACCTGAACAAATGTTTAGTTTAAAAAGCTCTTTAAAAGGGTGCTTTTTCCAGTTTTATTTATTTTTGCTTCATCATAGAAGAAGCTTTGTAATGGTAACATTTTCCAAAAAATTTTAATTCATTCAATTAAACCTTCCTCAATGTAAAAATGTCTAATACAATGTTCTAAGGAATTGTCCGGAAGTCAGTGTGTGGATGCGTGGATGTCACACTTTTTTGTGAACACGATAACTAGACAACGGTTGCACATAAATTGATGAAATTTGGAGGGCTTGTTTTCCTCACTAATATCTTGAAACTGACCAAGGGATTTCTAAAAATATTCATTGAATTTTTTTTTAGCACTCAATAATATTTGGAAACTCGGTTTTTTATAGTAATACTTTTTTCAGTAGCATAATTCAAAGTTGATGCAAGGATATAAAAGATTCATTGGTTCGAGACGAATCGATTGACCTATAATATTAATACATTTTATTAAAGAGTAGGGAAGTTATGGTAATTTATATATTTTGAAAATCGGTTTTTTATAGTAAAACTTTTTTCATTAACATAATTCAGAGTTGATGCAAGAACAGAAAATAGGTGTTGATTCGAGTCGAATCGATTGACCTATAATATTGATAAATTTTGTTGAAGAGTAAGGAAGCTATGGTAATGCATAATATTTAAAAATACCGGTTTTTATAGTAAAACTTTTTTCTTCAACATAATTCAAAGTTGGTGCAAGAATATAAAAGATTCCTTGGTTCGAGAAGAATCGATTGAGATATAATATTAATTCATTTTATTAAAGAGTAGGGAAGGTATGGTAATTTATAATATTTGAATCATCTGTTTCAAACAGAAAAACTTTTTTCATAAACATAATTCAAAGTTGACGCATGAATAGAAAAGACTTTTTGATTATAAATTTTCAAATAGAGTAATTCTGACAATTTTTGTAAAGAAATCACAAAGCTGGAAAAGGGATATGGCGCGACAGAACTTTTCCCTTCCCTTTTCCAGCTCGAAAAATTATCATTTCGAATACAAAATTTGATTTGTCTTTAAATTAAAAAATTTTTTGTATTATTTTGTAATTTTGTATTTTTTGTAAATTTCTATTTTTAAATTGAGCAAAATGAAGACTTTGGTTTGTCTATTATTTAAAAAAAAATAACTAATGCTTCCTCTATGACGAAGCAAATACATTTGCTAACGGGAAGCAAAGTGGTCGTGAAATGAGCACCACACCCAAAAAAATGTCTGGTTAAATCAACCACAATTCTGGTTAAATATGCCCTTACTATTTTTTCTGGTTAAACTAACCAGAATTATGATTGAATTAACCAGAATTTCTGGTTAATTTAACCGGAATTCTGGTTAATTCAACCATAATTCTGGTTAGTCTAACCAACAAAAATAGGAAGGGCATATTTAACCAGAATTGTGCTTATTTAACCAGACATTTTTTTGAGTGCATATAATTATAAATACAAACAAAGTGGAAACACTCAAGCTCGAATTCACAGCTAGTTTAATAATTTAGCACCCCCACAAATTATTTTTTTTTGTGAGAAAATAACACCTGAGTTTTGTCAAAATTGAAAAATATATATTTAATGTTCGCTCAAGGTCAATTTTGTTCAAAGTGCTTGTTTCTAAATAAATTGACATTATTATTGTTTCTGATTTCGTTCTGTCACTCATCCATTATGTTTTTCATATAAAACATTGATACCTGATTTTTTTACGTTTATAAAATAATAATGAAAGGTCCCTCAAGGTAATTTTCTGTACAAAATATTGATTTCTAAAGAATATTTGTCAAACTATACAACGGATTTCTTCGCCCAAATATACAAACCTAAATTGTACTATAGTAAAAACAACGGGAAAAAATGAGATTGAAGGAAAATTTTGTAAAGAAAATTAACCTTGGTCGACCTATAAATATTTATTTTATTTCTCGAAAGATTAAAAAAAACTCTTTGAAACGCCTTTACTACAACAATTTTATTGAAGAAAAATATTGTTTGTAGAAATAAAAATAGTATATTTTTTACATACATTTCTTAAAATAAAAAATTAACCACGAGAATTGTAGAAAATCTTTCAAGGAATAAAATGATTGTCCCGGAAGTTAGAACCGAAAAATTAATTTTTCAAAAACATTTAAGTTGTTCTAAATATCGAGCTAGACTTGCGACCGGGAAAAATCGGGAAATGAAAGTGAATCTATTTTTTGACCGGAAAATAACAAAACTTTTTCAACTGATCAGCTGTAAATATAAATTAACTCATGCTTTTAGAAATGTAGCTCGAGTATTAAAAATTGAACAGTAATTGATTTTACAAGACGATTCTGGATCTGTTCAAAGTTAATAATTTACATATTTTAACGTTAAAATTTGAACTAATTTAATTCGAAAGCCTTAGTAGCTAGACAAATGTAAACATCCGATTCAGTCTTCATAAACAATATTCAATTTAAAAATAACTTCAAATTAATAGATTCATAAATAAACGCCTTCATTCAATTTAAAAATTTTATTCAAGTATTGTTTTAGTATAAAATATTCCACTTTTAATCCATTCAATTTGGAATTTTTAAATTAAAAAAAAAAAACAATTTTCAATATTAAACAATTCGAAACTGAATTTTTACAATTTCAGAGTGATAAATTTAAATTTTGAATGTTAAAATTATAATTTTTCTATTTTTTAAATTTGTAATTTGAAAGTAAAAGTGTTGAATTTTGATTTGTAAATAATAGTTGAACAACGATTAATTTCGGAAAAATTCGAATAAGTTGAAGGTTTTTGAATGTTTCCAACAAAAAAAAGTAGGAGCTTCTGAAAAATTTTGAAAAATTTAACAAAAATGTTTTAAAAAGATTTCTGGGATATTTAAAAAGACTTTTTATTTAAAAAAAGAACATAACTTTAAAAGAATGTTTAAAAATATTTCCAAACATTTCAAAAGATTTACAAAATTGTCAAGAAATATGGAAGCTTTTGAGGCAATTTTCTTTCGCAGGATTTTACAAAAAGTTTAGGGAAAATGGGAATCACTTTAAAAGATACTTAAAAGTTCCGAAAAAAATTTCAAAAATAATTTGAAAAGGTTTTAAATAAGTTAAAAGAAAATTGATACTTTTGATGATTTCGAAATTAAATTCTGACTTTTTATTTTGAAAAATTACATAATTTTAAAAGAAGGTATAAAAATATGGCACGATTAAAGAAATTCCGAAAGGAATGACTGAAAAATCCCGAAAAATGAAATCTCCGACACTATCAAATTGCCGAATTGGTGAATTTTCTAATAATAAAATTCCCGAAATTATAAAATTTTCGAACAGTTTATAATATTACCGAACTGGAAGATTCTCGACAGAAAATATCCAAAGCAAAAAATTCCCGAATTATGGAATTCACAAATTTAAAAATGAAAAAATTGTTTTTCAATAAATATTATTTATTTATTAAAAATACAATAATCAAATACACACTTGTAGTTATTTACTGCAAGAAACTATCCACCTAGAAACACTACCCGAATCGGGCAGTGTCACGCCTACCCTGAAAGGGAAATGGCTTAATGGTATACTTACTTACATTTTCTTAATATTACATTTTTTTAAATTATTGTTTGAATTTGAAGCAACAATATAATTGTATAAAGATTGTATTAAAAAATAAATTAAAAAACACGTGCGCTTTGAAAGAAAAAAAGTGCTCTCTCCAAATTTTCTTCAAACCTAATAACATTTTTCAAATAAACTTTGCAGGGTTCAATTCAGCACCGATTTATATCGGAATTAATTTTGTTTATTTCTTTTTTTAAATTTAAAATTCAATTTTTGAGAACGTTTTTCGTATTTTTCTTGAATACTATGCACATTTTCAAACACAATTTTTCATCCAGAAATACATACATTTTTTAGTTATGTTTATAATTGAACTTTAACTATAAATGAACTTTCAATTTTTCAATAATAATATATTTTGCGATCATTACTTGCGTTGTCACAGCGGCCATCGTTGAACTATTGCGCCAATATTTAGACTTACACCTAATTCTTGATATCGTTAACACTCTAATGTATACAAGGGCTCAGCCCGTTCACTGTTTCAATAAATAAATAAATTATGTTTATGTAATATTGTTCGAATTTAAAATAACTATAACTGAAAAAAAATATTTTTGTATAAAAAATTTTGTTTGAAAATGTCATTGTATTTTTTAAAAGTCACAAAAAACGTTCTCAAAAATCGAATTATTAATTTTAGAAAATTAAAATAAAAAGAAACTTCGAGATAAATCAGTGCTGAATTAAAGCCTGCAAAGTTTGTTTTGTTCGAAGCGCACGTGTTTTTAATTTTATTTTTTATAACATTTTTATATAATGATTGTTATTTTTAATTCAAACAATAATTTTATAAAAATTAAACATTAAAAAAAAAATCTATGATAAAAATATTTGATTACTGTATGTTTAATAAATGAATAATATTTATTAAAAAACCATTTTCTTAATTGCTTAATTTCGGGAATTTTCTAGTTTGTATGTTTGATTATTCGACAATATTCTAACTGAAATTTTATTATTCGGGAATTTTCAAATTCGGTAATATTGTAAACTGTCCAGAATTTTATTATTCGGGAATTTTCAAATTGCGTATTTTCAGATTTCGGCAATTTTATAATTTCGGGAAGTTTACAGTGTCGGGAATTTTATTATTCGGGATTTTTCAGTCGTCCCAAAAATATATCAAACCATTTTGAAAGAGTTATAAAATTGTAAAAATGTTTTAATTGGGAATTTATTTTCAATTTGAATGGTTCTTGTCCGAGCTAGTTACCATCAGTGCGCTTCGAGGAGTATGATGAGAGTTGCTTACAGCGCTCCAAGTGGCTGTTGGCAAACTATATCGATGGGTGCTATCGGGGAGTAGTGGAGGGTAGAGGGGAACTGACAATTTTCGCCGGACGCGCCGTCTATATTTATCGCGGGTAACTAAGCCCGCACCGCATCTACGTTTATAATATCTTTGCTAAAAGTGTAGTCGTAAATGGAGGGGGTGCTTTTCGTAGACGCATCCCCACTACTCAAATGCTGGCTTGCGGGCGCCGCTACGATCGCCCGTCCTGTAAAATTCAAGCTTTGACGCTTTAGGTCCCTTTCTTCGCGGACGGTCACATATTAAATGCGAAAGTTGGCAGTGACCGTTAGAGCAAGCCTATGTAAAGAAACTGTAATGTAAGAGAAACTGTTAAAAATTCCGCTACCTTCAACTTAACTTGCCATAAAGTTTTGAAAAGAAATAATTTATGTCCTTTCTTAAAAATTAATATCTCAGAATAATAAACGCATCAAATATTAATATAAAAGTTAATTTACCTTTAATACCATTTTCTGCAACTACACATTGGAGTGTCCACCATGAAAATAATAATGAATATTGGTTATCCCTTAACAAGGATATACAATATACAAAAGTAGAAATTTCTTTCATTGAGCCCCAATAAATTCAAAATATCTTTTCACTTCTGATCATTTGAACTTGCTGTAGAACCTAACTGCGCAGCTCCACGTGCCGTAGAACTCAACTGCGCAGCGTTACGTACCATAGACCACTAATGCGCAGCCCTAATTGCCGTAGAATATTACTATGGAGCCCTAAGTACTTCAAACTCCACTGCGCATCATTGAGTGAGGTGCCGACAGCAAAAGCAGGTTAATAGATATGAGAGTTAATAGTCTGAGCAAAATTAAGTGAAGAACGTTTAAAAAAAACGAGTTAAAAAGTAACAAGAAACATTAGTCAAAGTAGGCACCGGGCGCCCACAATAGGTGATTGTGTGCGAGTGTGAATTTTGCAGCATAAACCGGGGTGCTTAAAGTAAACGAGTGCTTCAAGCCACAGGTGAATGATGCAATCACATAAGTTAGCAATCACCTATTTTGCGCACTTGTATCACAAATAACTATTCTGTGGGCGCCCGGTGCCTACTTTGACTAATGTTTCTTGTTACTTGTAACAAAATTAGTAAAAAAAAAATTGTTTGAAAAAAAAATATTTTGAAAAAAATGGTGTGAAAAAATTTCATGAATACAAATTTTTTTGGCCCTTATGCCCTTTTGTACGATGGTCGGGCGGACGGACCGACACTTGACCGAAATGATAAGGGTTTCTGCCCGGGGTTACAAAACACTAAAAACGCAGGATGTGCCATATATTATATACATATAATGATGTAATAGAACGATAGATTATATTACAATATAATTATCCCCCACTCTCTGAATTCTCATTACGTATCGTATTTTTTCTTCATTATACTAGAGAATTTATAATATTCTGAAATGATTTTTTACTGTCGGCAATTTTACAATTCGGGAATTTTCTTGTCGGAAATTTTATCATTCGAGATTTTTCATTGTCGGCAATTTTGTCATTCGCGATTTTTGATTATCGGAAATTTTACAATTCCAGAATTTTTTTGTCGGAAATTTTTGAATCGTTAATTTTATAATTCGCAAATTTAAAATCTTGTCGACAATTTTCAATGTCAGCAATTTTATATTTCAGAATTTCCTGTTGTCGAGAATCTTATAATTTGAAACATCGATTATGTAAGAAGTTTAATTTTTCTAATACTTTTGATTCGTTAATTTGATAATTCGAAAATAATTCGGCAAATTTTACACTCGGCAATATTGTCTGTCGGAACTTTTCTTTTCGTCAAATTTTCGTGTCGTCAAAATTTCTTTTCGGGAATTTTATAGACCCTCGAATCTGTCTGTGAAACAGTTGCATTTGTAGCCCGAGACTATGCATTTTCCACCAAATAAGAATTTTCTGGCAAATAAATTACTCACAAGAATTTTGACATTTTTTTTTACTGGTCAATTTTGTATTTCTCCTGGCCATTAATATATTAGCCCTAAAAATTAATTCGGTCCCTTTGATATCATGTCTTGTAACTCTTGGTCGCACTCGAATTTTTTCCCGTCCATACGACTCGACACGGAAGCACCCAAATTTCGTCGAGTCCGTGATCTCGCATCCCCCACTACCATCGTTCCGCGTTGAGCGCGCCAGATCGCATCATCTCCCTTCACACCGACACCCATAACCCGAATTTACAAGAAAGAATCCGACCGCGCTCGAGTCCGCTATCTCGCACCCCCCACTACCTAGGGGCCCTGATCGTACCAGTGGCCCTAGGACTGCAGCCCTCCCCCTGCTGTACTTTGGATGCAATCAAGGGCGTAGGGTGGAGTTGCGAAATAGTATGACGGGGGTCGGGACGAGTGGAGACGATGCGATCTGGCGCGCGCACGACGCGGAAAGACGCGGAACGATGGTAGTGGAGGGAGCGAGATAGCGGACTCGAGTGCCGTCGGATACTTCCGTGTCAACTTGTGTTACGGCGTGTTGGTGGGCTGGGGGGATGGGGTGCCGTGCTTGAAACGACACGCTTTGACTCGATTTGGTGGTGGTGGGCTGCGCCTTAGCGCACTCGAGCACAGTCGGGAGCTTTCGTATAAACTCGGGTTATCCGGGTCAGGGTGAAGCGAGACGATGCGATCTGGCGCGCCCATGTAACGGAACGACGCGGAACGGTAGTAGTAGACTTTTGAACCACTTTGTTCAAAAGTAGTTTCTTCTTTCATTAAGAATTAACTTTTTACAATTGAAAGTTTAATTTTTCCATTTGTAAGTTGAAAAAATTTTCTTTTTTAAAAATGAAAATTCGTCTTTATTGGCAGGAAATTAATATTCTTTCTTTCAAATTTCACCAGAAAGTTCTTGTTTGGTGGAAAATGCATATTCTCGGGCTAAAAATTTAACTTTTTCATAAACAAATTCGTTTTTTGGCTTCAAGCCTTTTTTAAAAATCGAAAATCAATTATTTTAACTGATTATGTAAATATTTCAGTAGCAGATTTATCCTAACTGTAGTTGAAAATTGAACCGCCGGATGCAAGAACCAGCCCGAGGCTCGAAAACGCGTAAAAGCATTGTCCGATCGTCTCGAAAAATGAAAATTTTCAAAATCGAAATATCAATTTTTTGTAAATATAAAATTGTAGAGAATAAGGAGATAAAACTTTTTCCTCTTAGAATTTTTTTCGCCAACCGTTTATTTTTAATAATGAAAACGAAATATTGAAAAAAAGTTTCTCCCTGCTCTCTAAATATCAATCAGTGAAAAACTCACTGATTGAAATAGTAGTTGGACATTTCACTGATTAAATAAGTGATTCCGGACTTTTCACTAATCATTTCAGTAACACCAGAGTAAATCATGCGAGACATAACCTCTAGGTTTTCAAGTAAAGCGTTGTTGTTATTCTTTTACTTCTGTGGCAAAAATAATTTTCTTAGGAAATAAATATTTGAATTTTCGGACTGTAAGTGTGCTAAATTAACTGCCGGAAAAATATACTCTAACTCGTATAAAAAGTACTTACTTGACGGGTGTGTACATGACAGTCAAATCTTGAAAGTGAAGAAATATGTGAGGTTTTTGTCATTTAGAAGCATCAAATCTTTCGAAACTTTTCAATATTTGATCACATTTATGGGTTTTAAGTTTTTACTATGATTACTTCATTGAATCTACTAAAATCTTATTTTTCATGACTGCTAAATTGACGTGGTGCAGTGCTGCCAACTTTAAAAAGTGAAACTTTCACTGAATGATTAAGTAACTTTTCACTGGTTGTCAGTGACCGGATTCTAGCTATTTGAATCAGTGAGATTTCATTGACAATCAGTGACTTTTCACTGATTCAGATTTAGAGAGTGATTTAATTAAGTTTTAATACTTAAATCGTTCTAACTCGGCCAAATATTATTGAAATGAGTTCATATTTGCAGGGCATATTCAAAATACTCTAGCGATGTCTAGGAAATCATGAAAAAGTTTACAATCGCTTATTGTTTAATAATTCTCAATTGGAAAATGAGGTCAATCGATGATTGTGTTTTCTTGGTTTCGCCGGTAAAAAGTAGCTAGGTAACTTCGACTTCCAAACAACTTCCAGTAAGTGATTTTTTCAGCAATTTCGAGTCAAGTTTTTTTAGAAAATCTCATATCGAATCGTTGAAAATTTACTGACATATTCAGATTTGGAAAAAGTACTCGACGTCTGCCCTCGCTGTTAGCTAATGCGTTGGGAGGACTGCTCTGTCAGGCAGCGTTCTCTGTCTCTCCCTGGAAGTTGTTTGAAAGTCGAAGTTATCTACATACTTTTTACCGGCGAAACCAAGAAAACACAATTATCCATTTACCTCATTTTGCAATTATAAATGATTAAACAATAAGCGATTGTTAACTTTTTCATGATTTCTTAGACATCGCTAGAGTATTTTGAATATGTCCTGCAAATATGAACTGATTTCAATAATATTTGGCTGAGTCAGAACGATTTAAGTTTTAAAACTTAATTAAATCAGGGAGAAATTTTTTTTCAATATTTCGTCTTTATTATTAAAAATAAACGTTTGGCGAGAAAAATTCTAATAGGAATAAGTTTGATTTCCTTATTCTCTACAATTCTACATTTTCAAAAAATTGGTTTTTCCATCTTGAAAATTTTAATTTTTCGAGACTATCGGACAATACTTTTACGCGTTTTCGAGCGTCTGGCTGGTTCTTGCATCCGGCGAGTCAATTCATCTGTTTGGTCGAAAGTTTAACTGTTTTGTTTGAAATTGTAGTTTCGTAATTGAAAATTGAAGTACTTAGTTGGAAAATCTTATTTTTTTTTATAATGTGTCATCTTTTTGGTAAGTAGAAAAAATTTTCTGTTTTTTTTTTCATAAAAATTCGTCTTTGTTTGTAGAAAATTAATATTGTTTGTTTCAAAGGACCCCGCACACAATACATACATGGGAAAATGTCTTTCGGTGGATTTGGCTAAAACTTGGTAATATTATAGGTTATAAGGGGCCAATGAAATATCCTGAAAAATTAAAAACAAAATGGACAGTTTCAGCGATATACGGCGTCAAGCGCTCAAAATCCGTGAATATAATATATATCTGCTTAGCATTGAGAGGAAAAACCTCGAAAAAATAAGAATCACACATTAAAATGTGGTGGACATTACGTCCACTTATCCTGATAACTCTCACAGTGCCATTCTCGCAACAGCTGAACGCTAAGCGCACAAAATTTTGCATTAACTGCAACATTCAAAGCTTGAAACAGGCTATGTTGTAAGCAAAAATTAGAACTACCCGACGGCTACATAATGTGATATATATATTTAAAAGTTTGTCATAAGGACAACCGCAGGATTTCGCCGTGAGCGGGTGCTAATCTCAAAAATTGCACCCGCTCCCAGCGAAATCGCGGTAAAATTTCAGCTGTAACCACGTCTCACGACCGTGAGATAGGTGGTTAGAGTCTGCGACGAACTCAATACGATGATCCGGCAAAAGTCTCGTGCACCCTGAGGACACGGAGCGACCCAAGGACGACCGCCTTCTGCATTTTCCCCGCAAGTATCTCAGCATTTTGTTGACACGCAGGGATGCTTTTCAGGCAATTAACCAGTGAAACCTTGGCACCTCCAAGAGCGCCGATGATCAAGACGATTAGCTTAACAGAATATTCCGGGTATAACCGTCGCAACTCCCTTATAAGGTACATATATTATGAGTATACCTCTCTTTCATTTCTTTCTCCTTGGATGTGACGTTTTTGTCAGCTGGTGCCGAAAATTCGATAACGAACATGGTTCGTTTCTCGAAGTCAAGGAGAACTATGTCAGGCCTCGAGTGCGCAACAGAAACAATTTTCGAGAATATGAAGTTCCAGTATATGCGACACTTCTCATTTTCGACAATTGACTCTATTTCTCTAGGAGCATTTAGCGGAGAGGTATTTGGGCTAATGCCATAAGAGTGACAGAGATGGTAATAAAGCACTCTTAGTGCCGCATTGTGCCTTTGGATGTAGGTCATTCCCGCATGAGTTGGACAACTAGATAGTAGGTGTCCTAGATGCTCGGGGTGTGCATGACACGCTCTGCAGCTATCATCGGGAATGTCTCGGCTCAAAATGTGGCGACGGTATGCTAGAGTGGAAATGACACCGTCTTGACATGCCAAAATGAAGCCCTCCGTGCCCGACTTCAATCCGGGTGATCTAAGGAAAGCAAACGTTAGCTCATACGACATCGACTGATCTTCCACATTTCTGTGGAAGATGCCGTGCATCCTCTTGTCGAGAAGCTGTTCGTGGAAGTTTTTCTCCTGTGCTTTCTCAATCCGGGCCTTCAGGAGTGAGTATTCAAGATGGATAAGATTTGATGCATTTTGCTCACCCCTAATATTGAAGTCAAGGCCGAGTGTTTCAGCAGCTTCCTCCGCTGCTTTGTACAGAAACGCCCCTTTGCCCACTTCTTCGTGTTTCCTGACAATTTTAAGAAGAGGGTCTTGTCCATTTGCAACTATATGTGCTGTACCCAGAATAATTATGTTGTGAAGACATTCAAGATTCAGTATTCCGCGACCACCATTCCATGATATATATATATATATATATATATATATATATATATATCATATATATCATATATAAAATCGTAGTTCCAGAAAATTTGGTACTTCTCGTTTCGGGCAATCGACTCTATCTCCCTTGGAGCGTTCGGCAGGGCAGGGTCGCGGCCAACACCGTAAGAGCGACAAAGATGGTAATAAAGCACTCTTAGGGCCGCATTATGTCTGTAGATATACGCCGTTCCCGCGTGGGTCGCACACCCTGATAGTATGTGTTCTAGGTACTCAGCGTGTGCATGACACGCTCTGCGCCTATCACTGGGAACATCTTGACATAAAATGCGCTCACGGTATGCTAAGGTGGAAATGACACCATCCTGGCATGCAAAAATAAAACCCTCTGTACCTGAATTAAACCCTGATGATTTGAGGAATGCAAAAGTTTGCTCCTTCGACAAGGACTGTTTTTCTACATTTATGTGAAAGTTTCCGTGCATTTTCTTGTCGAGTAGCTCTTGGTGAAAATTTTCAACCTCTGCTTTCTTCACTTTTGTTTTCAGAAGTGAAGCATCTAGATGAAGTAATGCACTCTCCTCACTTCTGATGTTAAAATTCAGGCCAAGGGTCTCGGCCGCTTGCTCCGCGGCTTTGTAAAGGAACGCTCCTTTGCCAATCATCTCGTGGTTCCTGACCATCTTTAGGAGAGGATCTCTGCCATTCGCAACGATGTAAGCTGTACTTAGAACAATCCGGTTATGAAGACACTGGAGATTCAGAAGTCCGCGTCCGCCTTGACGGCGTGAAATGTATAATCGCGGAACTGACGAATTGATATGCAAGCTTTTATGCATATGCATGATCTTACGTGTAATGACATCAAGGGCCTTAAGCTCGTTCTTCGTCCATTGAACTACCCCAAACGAGTAGAGTAGAACCGGGACGGCAAGCATGTTAGTCGCAGATACCTTGTTTAACGCCGACAGATTGGAAGACCAAATCTGTCAAAGAAGATGCTTGTATCTGCTTCGGAGTGATTCCTTCACTGATGTTACGTCCTGAAGGCGGTTTTGAGGCACGCCCAGGTATGTATAGGTCTCTCCAGTATTAAGATGTCTAATAACACTTATATCCACAAGCTCAGTGTCCTTGGGAACGCCAGTAATCTTTCCTTTCTTCAGATGCATTTTGGCACACTTGTCCAAGCCAAAGTCCATCCCAATCTCTCCTGTGTAGTTCTTGACAATATTTATAGCAGTTTGAAGTTTGCTTTTACCAGAGGCATAGATCTTCAGGTCATCCATATAAAATACATGAGCGACCTGATGCTCGCGCTGATTATTGTCGCCACAGAGGCAACCAGGAGAATTTCGTAGTGCGAGAGATAGAGGCAGAAGTGTGATGCAAAAAAGCAAAGGGCTCATGGTATCACCTTGAAAGACGCCCCTCTGGAAGGTGACGTTGTTCGTTGTCAGACGATAATTTCTAGATGAGATAGTAAATCTAGTTTTCCAAAGAGGCATCAATCTCTCTATGCATCTCACTATGTGTGGATGTACCTTCAAGCTTTCAAACAGACAGCTGATAAGTCTATGAGAGGTTGAATCGAAAGCTTTCCGGTAGTCAATCCAGGCCATTGACATATATGTATATATATATACCACATATTCCATGATATATATATATATATATATATATATATGTGTGTGTGTGTGTGTATATTTATAAGTAATATAAAAAAAACAGTGATTTCATATGGTCATTAGAAAACAATGATACAAATATTCATTTAAAAATTAATTAAAAAATAAATGAATAATTTTTTGTATTTATTTATTACTGTGATATTAAATATCATAAGAAACAAAATATATAATATAATTTTTTCCGTAAGTCATGAGAAAAAAATTTCATTGAGTACAAAATGAATCGAAATTTAGAACTACCCTTTTTGCTTGTAGAACTACCCGTTTTCTTAGAACCATCCGTTACAATATGGCCTGGTTTGAAAGAAACAGTTGTGATAACATAACGTCAGCATTAACTTCGGTCATAACAATCATATTAATTACCTGCTTCTTGCAACGTTAGAACGCGAAGCGCTCAATATTTTCAATTATTTGGAACATTCACAGTTTGAGGGCGGCAATGGTTCTTAAATAAGGTCAGTACCAAGTGCTATTGTGCCAGTCATATATATTGTCGACTTCCAGCAATGCTCGAACGCTAAGCACTTACTATTTTTAACTAACTACAACACACACAGTTTGAGGGTAGCAACGGTGCTAAAATAAGGTCAGTATCAGATGCTATTGTGCCAATCATCTATATCGTCGACTTACGGCAACGTTCGAACGCTAAACGCTCAATATTTTCAACTAACTGCAACACATACAGTTGGAGGGCAGCAACAGTACTAAAATAAGGTCAGTATCACATACTATTGTGCCAATCATGTACATCGTCCACTTCCAGCAACGTTCGAAATCTAAGCGCTCAATATTTTGAACTAACTGCAACACTCATAGTTTGAGGGCACCAACAGTGCTGAAATAACATCAGAATCGAGTGCGGTAATAACAATCATATAAATCGGCCACCTCTCGCAACGTTAGAACGCGAAGCGCTTACTATTTTCAATTATTTGCATCATTCACAATTTGAGGACAGCTATAGCCCTGAAATAATGACAGTATCAAGTGCTATCTTGCCAATCGTATGTATCGTCGACTTCCAGTAACGGTCGAACGCTAAGCGCTCAATATTTTTAACTAACTGTAACAGAAACAGTTTGAGGGCAGTAGCGGTGCTAAAATAAGGGCAGTATCAGATGCTATTGTGCCAATCATGTACATCGTCCACTTTCCGCAACGTTTGCACGCTAAGCGTTCAATATTTTCATGTAACTGCAACACTTATAGTTTGAGGGCAGCGGCTGTTCTAAAATAAGGTCAGTGTCGCATACGGTAATGCCAGTCATATAAATCGTTCGCCTCTCGCAAAATGTTAGAACGCGATGCGCTCAATATTTGCAATTGCTTGCAACATTCACATTTTGAGGGCAGCAATGGTTCCAAAAGAAGGTCAGCATAAAGTACGGTAATAATAATCTCCTCGCAAAACGCTAGAACACAAAGCGCTCAATATTGTTAATTAATTGCAACACTCACAGTTTAAGGGCAGCAGTGGTTCTTAAATAAAGTCAGTATCAAGTGCTAATATGCCAGTCATATATATCGTCCACCAAAACCAACGTTTGAACGCTGAGCGCTCAATATTTTAAATTAACTGCAACACTTACACTTTGAGGGCAGTGACGGTGCTAAAATAACGTCCGCATCAAGTGCGGTAATAACAGTCATATAAATCGCCCGCTTCTCGCAACGTTAAAATGCTAAGCGCGCAATATTTTCAATTATTGGTAAAAGTCTCAGTTCTAGGGCAGCAACAGTCCTAAAATAAGGTCAGTATCAAGTGCTATTGTGACAATCATGTATATCGCCCACTTCCAACATCGATCAAACGCTAAGCGGTCCATATTTTTAACTAACTGCAATACACATAGTTTGAAGGCAGTAGTTGTGCTAAAATAAGATCAGTATCAAGTACTATTAAGCCAGTCATATATATCGTCCACTAAAAGCAACGTTCGAACGCTAAGCGCTCAATATTCTGAAGTAACTGCAACACTTGCAGTTTGAGGGTAGCAACAGTTGTAAAAACAGGTCAGTATCAAGTGCGATTGTGCCAATGATATATATCGCGCGCTTCTCAAAACGGTCGAACTCTAAGTGCGCAATGTTTTTTCATTACTGATACAATTACTACTTTAAGTGGAGAAATTGCGCAAAGTGAGCTCGGTATCATGTGAGAATATTCAATCATATGTATCGTCCTCTTCCTGCAGCGGTTGAATGCTAAGTGCTCGATATTTTGAATTAACTGCAGCACTGAAAGTTTGAAGGCAGCAATGGTTCTAAAATAAGGTCAGTATCAAGTGCGGTTAGGACAATGAAGCATACAAGCTCCACTACCAGTTTGAATCAATACATTAGCTTTCGAGTAATATCATGTTCATTAGCTACTACTTCGTTAAGAATAGACTAATAGCATTTGGAACATATTCTATATTCCTAAATGTAAGGATAAGTGGTGGCTAATGGAATTCATTTTAGCACAGAAAGGCGATTTAGCATTTTGTAGGATTAACATCCTCAACTACACCAGCCACCTTGCTCAGCTAGATATTCTCTGTCACAAACGTATCAGTTTAAGTGATTTTTAAAAGCCTTATTTTAATATATCTTAGGAGTCTGAAAATTAATTATTATTTTTAAGGTATAAACACATAATTGTTTGAAAAATCAGTGAAGAAATCATTCACTTAACCACTACCGGCTATGTAATAAAAACGTCATGAAATGAAGGAAAGGTTGTTTAATATTATAAGAATTTCCAACGTTTGTATGACATGTGTATTAAAAAGTCAATTGTAGTTAACTGATTATTCTCATCAAGTGATTTTTCCAATAATTATAATAGAATTCTGCATTGAAAATAATCCTGTATTTCCAGATTGCTGAAAAGACATTTGAATATGGCTTTTAGAAATCGTCTACATTGCTACGTTTGTGACAGAACATATGCTCCTGGACAAATGGCTCGCATAGATGGCCATGAAAGTGCTAATAAATGCGAAATCGCTATTTGGAGAAGAAATGGATTTAATAGGCCACCACTTATTATTACGGATATCACCACAGTATGCTTCAACTGTAATCAGTCTATTCTTCATGAAATAGCTGCAGTTGAAAGGGACCTTTCTTGTATGATACTTAACGTATTGACTAAAACTGGAACTCAAGCTTGCATGTTTTGCGATGCTGAAATTGGTATACACAGGCTTTCACTGGAGTGCAGAGTGGACCTTTTCGTTGTACAAAATATCTATATCCCCGACAATGTCAAATCTTGCAGAAATCATTTAAACGATAATGGCTTCATTCCAAAGCATTTATTTCCTGGCTTGCGTTCTATTAACAGACCTTACGTTATCCCAGGACAGCAATTGCAAGTATTTTTACAAGGCCTTTGTGATGTTGCGAGAAATCAGACGAGGTTCAAGGATGAAGATAGTTTCACTGATGACAAATTCGAATCCTTTTCTCATGTGGCAAAAGAACAGTTTCTACAATTGTTTGCTTACTGTGACAGAGTACCCAGCCAAGATAGGTACAGGTACATCAGCAAGAATGACTTTTCAATGTTCTTGTGTGAGATGCGACAAGGGCTTTCTGACGACTTTTTGAAAGTCATGTCCCAATATTCGAGTAGACAAGCTGTAAGTCTTGCCATTGCTCCTGTCAGGCAATCACTAATGCAACCCTTCGTTCTTCGTAATATTGGATCTGATGCTCTCACGCGACAACAACATATAGAAAGGCGTATCACTGAATTTAAAAATGAATTATATAACCCAGAGCCACAGACTCCACGGGTGATTGCGAAAATTGACGGTACCTATATCAATATACCAAAAAGTACCAATTTTCAATCTCTTCGGTAGTCATACTATGTTCACAAGGGATGGCATCTACTTAAACCTATTTTGATTGTAGCAACAAATGTCTATATTCTGGACATACAAGGGCCTTATTTTTCGGATAGTCGAAATAATGAAGCTGCAATTCTACGAAACGAATTTGAGAGAATGAGACAGTAGTTTCAGGAAAATTACATTATAATAGTAGATAGAGGTTAACGGTATATCACAGAGCTACTGGCTCGCCTCGGTATCATATGGAAAATTCCAGCACTCCTACCACCTGGACAGCGACAACTTTCTACGGAGGAAGCCAATGATTCGCGTTTAGTCACGAAGTCAATATGGATTATAGAGGCTAGGAATGGTCACATAAAAACTATATTCAAATTCTTGGACGATATTGTGCCGATTCCGCATCTTTCAAATCTAGGTGATATTTATCGCATCGCTGGTGTAACTATAAACAGGTATCATCGTCTCATCACCAAAGAATGCCAAAGAACTGAATGTGGTTCAAGCCCTGGTGGAGGTTCAGGGGCTACACACACACGAAACGCTCAAAGATGGGTTTGCTTGAACTATGAACGTATACCCCATTTTCCGCTATTAACTTTAAACTATTTGAAAGAGCTGACTATTGGGATATATCAAATAAAATTAGCCCCATCCTATGTACAGGTCAAAATACAGAGGGACGGCGCAGATGAGTTCCAGGTTGAAATTTTAAGAGATGCAGATAGGATACCTGAAGCTGGATTATTGAGGATAACGATTTCGTAACGCAGGAATACATCAATTATGGATCGCATACTAGCCTACTAACGAAGATGACGAAATTGAATGCCGAGGAAGTCAAACTTGTGCAAATTTACTGATGTACGTGTATGTCTGGTGCTCGAACCGTTGGTGCATGTGCACACGTTGGCAGTGTATTGTTGTTCTTTGGATATGCACGTCATAAACAAAATATTCGATACCCCTCGATAAAACTAATCCATGCAATCAATGATGCTGGAAATAGGGCGCAAGAAGAAAATCCCCTTGACATCATAGATATTTGACAACATATCTCAGAGGTATCAATGACCTTGACCTCTCCGCTTTGTCTAGACTACTTCCAAACTTGTCCTTTATAGACTGGATGATCTCGCTTTAATTAGCTGGATCATTCCCAATCTTGCCTTGATTGGATGATTCATTGCCAATCTTGCATTAATTGGCTTGATTGTTCTAAATGTTGCTTTAATTGACTAAATCGATTTCAATCTAACCTTTGCTGACTGAATCAAGTCCTATCTTGAGTTTCTTGTCGAGATTATTTCCAATCTTGCCTTCATTGGCTGAACCATGCACAATCTTGACTTCTTTGCCTGGATTGTTCCAAATATTACTTCTATTGGCTAAATAATTTTAAATCTAGCCTTCACAGGCTGGCTCATGTCCAATTATGACTTTATTGCCTAGATTATTTTCAATCTTTCCTTCATTGGCTGGACCATGCCCAATCTTGACTTCATTAGCTGGATTATTCCAAATATTGTATTCATTGGCCAAATAGTTCTCAATCTGGCCTTCACTGGCTGCATCATGCCGAATCTTGACTTTATTGTCTGGATCTTTCCCAATCTTGCCTTCATTGGTTGGATTGTTCCAAATATTGCTCTCGTTAACTAAATTATTTCCAATCTGGCCTCCACTGGCTGGATCATGTCGAATCTTGACTTTATTGGGTAGTATATTTCCAATCTTGCCTTCATTGGCTGGAGCATGTCCAATATTGACTTGACTGTTCGGATCATTCCAAATATTGCTTTTCTTGACTGAATAATTTCCAATCTTGCCTTCATTAGCTATACCATGCCCAAGTGGCATTACTGGTGACTTTTTGAATGCAAGTACTTAACACATTTTTGTATCTTAATTTTATGGCAATTACTTCAAGCATTGAAAACACCAGACAATCGCTTGTTATTACAAAGCAAAGTTTCTTATTCAAAAACGACATTTATCGTTGGCACAATGTCACTTGGTACTGACCAAATTTTAGCACTGTTGCTGCCCTCAGACTATGAGTATTGCAGGTTATTCAAAATATTGACCGCTTCGCGTTCTCACGTTGCGAAAAGCGAACGATTTTTATGATTAGCATTACTGCACATGGTACGGACTTTATTTACGCATCATTTCTGCCCTCAAAACGTGAGTGCTGCAGTTAATTCAAATTATTGAGCGCTTAACCTTCTAAAATTGCGAGAAGCAGGCGATTTATATCATTGTTATACCCGCACTTGATGCTAACCTTATTTTAGTACCGCTGCTGCCCTCAAACTGTGTATGTTGCAGTTGGTTAAAAATATTGAGCGCATAGCGTTCGAGCGTGGCTGGAAATCGACGATATACATGATCGGCACAATAGCATTTGATACTGAGCTTATTTTACCACTGTTGCTACCCACAAACAGCAAGTGTTGCAGTTAATTCAAAATATCGAGCGCTTAGCGTCCGGCCGTTGCTTCTGGTGGGCGATATATATATAGCTAACAGTTTGTCATAAGGACAACCACAGGATTTCGCTGGGAGCGGGTGCTAATCTGAAAAATTGCATCCGCTCCCAGCGAAATTGCGGTAAAATTTCAGCTGCAACCGCGTCTCACGACCGTGAGATAGGTGGTTACAGTCTGCGACGAATTCAATACGACGATCCGGCAAAAGTCTCGTGCACCCTGAGGACACGGAGCGATCCAAGGACGACACCTCCAAGAGCGCCGATAATTGAGACGATTAGCTTAACAGAATATTCCGGGTATAACCGTCGCAATTCCCTTATAAGATCTTTATACCTCTCTTTCTTTTCTTTCTCCTTGGCTATGAAGTTTTTGTCAGCTGGTGCCGAAAATTCGATAAAGAACATGGTTCGTTTCTCGAAGTCAAGGGGAACTCTGTCAGGCCTCGAGTGCGCAACAGAAACAATTGTCGAGAATATGAAGTTCTAGTATATACGGCACTTCTCATTTTCGGCAATTGACTCTATTTCCCTAGGAGCGTTCAGCGGAGCAGTATTTGGCCTAATGCCGTAAGAATGACAGAGATGGTATTAAAGCACTCTTAGTGCCGCATTGTGCCTTTGGATGTAGGTCGTTCCCGCATGAGTTGGACAACTAGAGAGTATGTGTCCTAGATGCTCGGGGTGTGCATGAAACGCTCTGCAGCTATCATCGGGAATATCTTGGCTCAAAATGTGGCGACGGTATGCTGGAGTGGAAATGACACCGTCTTGACATGCCCAAATAAAACCCTCCGTGCCCGACTTCAATCCGGGTGATTAAAGGGAAGCATACGTTAGCTCATACGACATCGACTGATCTTCCACATTTCTGTGGAAGATGCCGTGCATCCTCTTGTCCAGGAGCTGTTTGCGAAAGTGTTTCTCCTGTGCTTTCTTAATCTGGACCTTCAGGAGTGAGTATTCAAGATGGATAAGATTTGATGCATTTTGCTCACCCCTGATATTGAAGTCAAGGCCGAGTGTTTCAGTAGCCTTCTCCGCTGCTTTGTACAGAAACGCCCCTTTGCTCACTTCTTCATGTTTCCTGACCATTTTAAGAAGACGGTCATGTCCATTTGCCACTATATGTGCTATACCCAGAATAATCCTGTTGTGAAGACATTCGAGATTCAGTATCCCCGCGACCACCTAGCCGGCGTGAGATGTAAAGTCTCGGAACAGAAGACTTAAGGTGCATGCTTTTGTTTATGTGCAAAACCTTTAGCATTCCCGATATCACGGGATCTGAGCTCGTCCTTTGTCCATGGAACCACTCCAAATGAATAGAGTACTACCGGGACGGCAAGCATGTTCGTTGCAGGTACTTTGTTCCTCGCCGACAGTTCGGAAGATCAAATCTCCTGGATGAGACGTTTGTATATGCGTCGGAGAGTATCCTCTATAGATGTCACGTCCTGAATGCGGCTCTGTGGCACGCCCAGGTCTGTATAGGTCTCTCCAGGGCTAAGGTGTCGCATAGCGCTTCTGTCGACAAGCTCAGGGTCTTCGGGGATGCCATCATGTTTTTCTTTCTTCAAATTAACCTAGCCGCATTTCTCTAACCCGAACTCCATTCCAATCTCTTGAGTGTACTCTTTGACAATGTCTAGAGCTAGATGTAGTTTCTCTTGATTTCTAGCATAGATCTTGAGATCATCCATGTAAAATACATGAGTGACCTTATGCTTTCAATCTCCAGGTTTGCCGCAGAGGTACCCTTCGGAATGGCGAAGTGCGAGAGATAGTGGCAATAATGTGAGGCCAAAGAGGAGAGGGCTCATGGTGTTGCCCTGAAACACGCCTCTCTGAAAGGTGACACTGTTAGTGATCACACGGTGTTTTTCAGATGAGATAGTAAATCTAGTTTTCCAAAGCGGCATTAATCTCTCTATGCACCCCACGGTGTGTGGATGGACCTTTAAGCTTTCCAACTGACAGATGATAAGTCTATGGGAGGTTGAATCGAAAGCTTCCTGGTAATCAATCCAGGCCATCGATAGGAATCGTTGATAGGATGCTGCGTCTTTCCAAACATATCTATCGATGAGCAGGCTTGTAATTCTTAGGGTCAGCTAAGTTGCCCGTCTGCGACAGGTGCACTGTGCGCCCTTCCACCAACCACTCCGGAATAGACTCTTCCGACTTTAGATATGAGGTGAAAATTCGGGCCAGATGCTGGTGGGTTGAAGGAAACTTCTTCTACCAGAAGGTCTTGATACCATCTGGACCCGGAGCGGAAAAGTTCTTCATGCCTCTCAATACGTTTTTCACCTCCTCGGTAGTGATAGGTGAGCATTCCTCCTCAGCTGTTATGAGGGCATTGCGCAGGTGCTTGAACCTATTTAGGTTCTTTGAGCCTTTTTCAAGTAGATGTTGGACTTCGCAGACTTCTCTCCAAAATGCTTCGACCTCCTCTGGTTTGGGCGGATATTCGACAGTAACTGGAGGGTCTTGAAAGAGTCGAGATGGGTCAGACAAAAACTGTTGATTTTCACGGACCCACCTCTCTCTCCGCTCCAGACTTCTCCTAGCGTTAGATAGTACTCGTATTTTGTCGACAATATGCTGCCTGATGGTCAGTAGCTTTGACTTGTTGAGTGTGTGATGACGGATCCACAGTTCGCGCGCGAACTGTCGAACTTTGGCAGTGAAAGTCCTGCCAGATTTTATGCAGTCAATCACACACTGAATGCGGGACGCGTACTATCTTGCCCAGTCTGTCTTTGTGCTGAGTTGATGTATTCGTCTTTTGGTCTTATGATCAACCGTTGGTTTTGTTTTACGGTTTGCATCTGCCAAAGTTCTGGCTGCATCGTACGCACTACAATTGAAAGTCCAGTGGTCGGATTCTTCGGAAAAATCTCCACGAAGCTCATCATCCAGTTCAGTCAGATCTTTGGGCTTGGGAGAAACCTGAATGTTGATGTTTCTCCGTGTCTTGAAGCATCGTTCTTCCTCTATTGGATGCCTGTTCGCGGTTGGTCTCAGTGTCGCCTCTCTTTCTCTGTTGCCGGCTTGTTGTGGCTGCGGTTGAGTAGGCGCTCCGCTTATATAACCCCTTTTCCGGAGTTCCTCGGCACGGTTTCGCATACGTTTATGCGAAAAATGCGAGAGCTCTGGGTGTTTCTTGCACCACAGAGCATGCAGTCGCGCCTTGTAACCTTTTCGTTCAGGGGCCATACTGGTATCATAGCACTCCAGCAAGCCGTCCCTGAGTCGATCCGTCCACGTAAAAGTAATGAGATTCTGCCGGTCAATCGCATTGACTCCGTCTTGATTGGCTCGCCCAACTCTAGGGTAGTCGGCATTGTTGTCTGACCCATTGTCGGGAGCCCTGCGCGTTCGATTGTTTTGAACCGCACTTCCTACAACTATGTTTGGTGTTGTCATTTTTTGTTCTCACGAGCAGCTAAGGAAAAAAATTCGTCCATCCTTGTAGAACCCCGCGTGCAAGGATAAGGCTGATACTCTGAGAGGTCGCCTGGTATTCCAGAGTCACCGTTTGACACATCTCACCCAGGTGCTATTCAGCTTTCGGCACGGTTGTTACGCCTCCGCTTAGGGGTTATTCCTTATGGAACATCCCTGGACAATTTCCCGCGACTGCTTATTAATTATTGTAACCATATTCAGCAGAAATCCTTGATACAGGGACCATCTTTTCGCACGCCGAGGACGCGTTCGGTGGCTTTGTCATAGGCCCTTCGGTTCGATTCCCAAGGAACCGAAACCGAATATATATATATATATATATATATATATATATGGCTGCCACAATAGCACTTGATACTGATCTTATTTGAGCACAACCGCTGCCCTAAAACTATGTGTATTCCGTCGCTGCCTTGAAACTGTAAGTGTCGCAGTTCATTAAAAATATTGAGCGTTTAGCGGTAGAACGTTGCTTTTAGTGGACAATATATACGACTGGCACAATAGAACATGATATTGACCTTATTTAAGAACCAATGCTGCCCTCACACTGTGAGTGTTGCAATTAATTGATAATATTTAGCGCTTCTCCTTCTAACGTTTTGCGAGAAGCTTATTATTGCCGAATTCTATGCATAAATTATTTTAGAACAATTGCTGGAAGTGGATGATGTACATGATTGGCACAAGAGCATCTGATACTGACCTTATTTTAGCACCGGTGCTGTCCTCAAACTGTCTGTATTGCAGGTAGTTGAAAATATTGAGCGCTTAGCGTTCTAACGTTGCTGTAAGTCGGCGATATACATGATTGGCAAAATATCATCTGATACTGACCTTATTTTAGCACCGTTACTGCGTTCAAACTGTGCGTGTTGCAGTTAGTTACAAATATTGAGCGCTTAGCGTTCGAACGTTGCTGAAAGTCGATAATATATGTATGACTGGCACAATAGCACTTGATACTGACCTTATTTAGGAACCCTTGCTGCCCTTAAACTTTTAATGTTGCAAATAATTGAAAATATTGAGCGCTTCGCCTTCTAACGTGACGAGAAGCGGGTGATTAATATGATTGTTATGATCGCACTTGATGCTGACGTTGTTTTACTACCGCTGTTTCTCTCAAGCTGTGAGTGTTGCAGTTAATGCAAAATATTGAGCGCTTAGCATACAGCTGTTGCGAAAAGCGCGATGTGAGAGTTATCGGGAAAGGCAGACGTAATATCGACCACATTTTAATGTGTGATTCTTATTTTGCCGTTGTTTTTGCTCTCAATGCTATGCAGGTATTTCATATGCATTGATTTTAAGCGCTTGGCGCCGTATATCACTGAAACTATCAATTTTTTTTTAATTTTGAGGATATTCCATTGGCCCCTTATAACCTACAATATTACCAAGTTTTAGCCAAATCCACCGAAAGACATTTTCCCATGTATTGTGTGCGGGGTCCCTTCCCCGGAAAATTCTTATTTGGTGGAAAATGCATATTCTCGGGTTATAAATGCAACTGTTTCGCAGACAAATTCGTTTTTTGTAACTGTAGTTGAAAATTCATTTGTTCGGTTTACAGTAAATTTTAATTCATTTATTTAGTAAAATTAATAAAAAATTATGTCACCTGACAAAGTCTCACAATAAATACGGCCCTTTTTGAGTCACTAGATGTAGATTTTCTGATAAAAAACAAAATCAAAACAAAAATTGTTTATAAAATGGAAAATTATCGTTCTTTAATAAAATATCTTGAGGGAAGGATTTCTCTAAGTTCTTTACAGTCATTACCTTTGAAAAAACCAAAATTTGCCAACACTATACGTGACCAACACTATATTTGTGACTATTAACAGGTGTACCTCCCCCCCCATGAGACGTCTGAAAGGGGTATGTGTTCAACCAACATTATATCTTTAATCATTCACAGGGATGCCTTCCTGTCCTCCATGAGACGTTGGAAAGGGTTGTGTGTATGACCAATTTTATTTCAGTTACAAGTCACAGGGGTGTATTCTAGCCTCCAGCAGATGTTGGAAAAGGGTAAGTTTTTGACCAACATTATGTTTGTAATCATATGCAGTGGTTAACAACCCCCATGAGACGCTAAAAAGTGGTATGGGTTTGACCAGCATTATATCTGTTACTAGTCGCAGTGTTCCCTTCACGCCCCACGAGATCTTCGAAAAGGGCAATTGTTTGATTGACCTTAAATTTTTCATCATTTTTAGATGGGTGCCTCTGCCGCGCAAGACGTTGGAAAGGGCTATGTGTTTGACCGGAATGAATGCTGCGGCAAGTCACAGGGGTGCATTCCCTCATGAGACGTTAGGAAGGGATATGTTTTTGACCAAATTTACATCTGTGACAAGTAAAAGAGGTGCCTTTCCGCCCGCACGAGATATTCGAAAATGGTAAGGGTATCACCAACAATATATTCTTGATTATTTACAGTGGTGCCCACCCCCCACACGACGTTGAAAAGGGCTATGGGTTTGACCAAAGTTAATACTGCGACCAGTCACACGGGTGCATTCCTTCATGAGACGTTGAAAAGTGGTATGGGTTTTACCAACATTATGTCTGTTACTAGTCACAGGCGTGCCCTCCATGAGACGTTGGAAAAAGATAACTGTTTGTCCAACATTATGTCTGTGACTAGCCGTAGCGTAACCTTCCCGCCGCCACGAGATGTTGGAAAGTGGTATGTTTTTGACCAACATTATATCTTTGATCATCCACAGGGGTGCACCCCCCCCCCTGTGAGACGTGAAAATGGGTTATGGGTTTGATCAACATCAATTCTGCGACAAGCAACAGCAGTGCCTTCCCGCCTTCATAAGATTTTCGAATAGGGTAAGTGTTTGAACAACATTGTATATCTAATCAACCAACATTATATTTGTGACAATTTAAAGGGGTGCCTTTACCCTCATGACACGTTGGAAAGGGGTATGGAATTGATCAAAATTAATAATGCGACAACTCACAGGGGTGCCTCCCCCCACGAGACGTTGAAAAGGGGTATGGGTTTGATTAACATTATATCAGTCATCATTCACAGGGGTTCCTTCCCTTCAGGGGACGTTAGAAAGGTATATGGGTTTGACCAAACTTATTTCTTTGACAAGTCACATCTGTGCCTTCCCGCCCCACGCGCTGTTCACAAAGGGTGAGTGTTTGACCAACATTATATTTGTGATCATTTACAGGAGTGCTTCTTTCCCCATGAAACGTTGGAAAAGGGTATGGGTTCGACCAACATTATATCTGTGATTGAACACAGCCCCCGCCCCCTCATGAAACATTGGAAAGGGGTATGGATTTTACCAACATAATTCTGCCACAAGTAACAGGGGTGCCTTCCCGCTCCCACGAAATGTTCGAAGCGGGTAAGTGTTCAGCCATCATTATATATCTGATCATTCACAGGGCTGACTTCGCGCCCCCCATGAGATGTTAGAAATGGTTATGTGTTTGACCAAACTTATTTCTGTGACATGTCATTGCTGTGTCTTCACGTCTCCACGAGATGTTCGAAAAGGGTAAGTGTTTGACCAACATTACATATTTGTGACTATTAACAGGTGTACCTCCCCCCCCCCATGAGACGTTTGAAAGGGGTATGTGTTCAACCAACATTATATCTTTAATCATTCACAGGGATGCCTTCCTGTCCTCCATGAGACGTTGGAAAGGGTTGTGTGTATGACCAATTTTATTTCAGTTACAAGTCACAGGGGTGTATTCTAGCCTCCAGCAGATGTTGGAAAAGGGTAAGTTTTTGACCAACATTATGTTTGTAATCATATGCAGTGGTTAACAACCCCCATGAGACGTTAAAAAGTGGTATGGGTTTGACCAGCATTATATCTGTTACTAGTCGCAGTGTTCCCTTCACGCCCCACGAGATCTTCGAAAAGGGCAATTGTTTGATTGACCTTAAATTTTTCATCATTTTTAGATGGGTGCCTCTGCCGCGCAAGACGTTGGAAAGGGCTATGTGTTTGACCGGAATGAATGCTGCGGCAAGTCACAGGGGTGCATTCCCTCATGAGACGTTAGGAAGGGATATGTTTTTGACCAAATTTACATCTGTGACAAGTAACAGAGGTGCCTTTCCGCCCGGACGAGATATTCGAAAATGGTAAGGGTATCACCAACAATATATTCTTGATTATTTACAGTGGTGCCCACCCCCACACGACGTTGAAAAGGGCTATGGGTTTGACCAAAGTTAATACTGCGACCAGTCACACGGGTGCATTCCTTCATGAGACGTTGAAAGGTTGTATGGGATTGACCAACATTATGTGTCTAACAAGTCACAGGGTTGGCTTCCCGCCTCCAAGAGATTTTTGAAAAGTGTCTTCCCACCCCGCCCATGAGACGTTGGAAAGGATTGTGGGTTTGACCAACATTATATCTGTATTCATTCACTGGGGTGCCTGCCCCTCATAAGACGTGGAATGTGTTTGACGAACATTAATTCTGCTACAAGTAACAGGGGTGCCTTTACTCCACCACGAGATGTTCGAAGAGGGTAAGTATTTGACCAACATTATACGTCTGGTCATTCACAGGAGTGCCTTCCCAGTATCAAAATTTCCTGGGAGGCCCTTTTCAGGAAAATAAACAAGGGGACCCCGAGATCCGGGGCCCCCGAGGTCCGGGGGTATCATTGATATGGCTGATACGCCGGTAGCTACGCCCCTGACTTCATTTGAAAGTCCTTTCTTCTTCTATTGTAAATTAACTTTTTACAATTGAAAGTTTAATTTTTCCACTCTAAGTTACAAATTTTTTCTTTTTTTTTTTCCATAAAAATTCGTCTTTTTTAGTGGAAACTAATATTTTCTGTTTCAAATTTCCTCAGAAAATTTTTATTTGGCTTGAAATACATATGCTCCGGCTAAAACTTCAACTGTTTTACAGACAAATTCGTTTTTTGGCTTCAAAGTTTAAAAAAAAGTTGAAAATCAATTATTTGAACTGATTATGTAACTATTTAAGCTGTAGATGCATGGTAATTGTAGTTGAAAATTCATCTGTTTGGTTGAAAGTTTAACTGTTTTGTTGAAAATTATAGTTTCCTGATTGAAAATTGAAGTACTTAGTTGAAAATTCTGTTATTTGGGATAATGTTTCATCTTTCTGGTTGAAAATCAAACTACTTTGTTCGATTTTTCCACCGTAAGTCGAAAAAATTTTCTGTTTTTCTTCATAAAAATTCGTATTTTTTGATGGAAAATTAATATCCTTTGTTTCAAATTTTCCCAAAAAAAGACGAATTTTCATTAAAAAAAAAAGAAACTTGTTGCGACTTACGGTGGAAAAATTAAACTTTAAGTTGTAAAAAATTAATTTTCAATAAAAAAGATTTGACTTTTGAACAAAGTAGTTTGATTTTCTACCAAAAAGATGAAACATTATTCCAAATAACAGAATTTTCAACTAAGTACTTCAATTTTCAATTACGGAACTATAATTGCAACAAAACAGTTACACTTTCAACCAAACAGATGAATTTTCAACTACAGTTACGATGAATCTACGACTGAAATAGTTACATGATCAGTTCAAATCATTGACTTTAAATTTTTAAAAACGCGTTTTCAGCCAAACAGATGAATTTTCAACTAAGACAGATATATTCTCAAGCCAAGAAGAGAAGTTTTCAACAGAATAGTTCAATTTTCAACCAAGCAATATTTGAGTTTACTTTTCATCGCCGGGAGTAAGGAACTAGAGGAGAAAGAAATAGAAATATGGCAAATGAATTACTGACAAGAATTGCAACATTTCTTTTTTACTGGCAAATTTTTTATTTTCCCTGGCCATTAATATATCAAGCCTAGAAATTCATTTTGTCCCTTTAATGTCATGTCTTGTAACTCTTGGTCGTACTTGAATTTTTTCCCGTCCACACAATATAATAGGAAACTCTTCCGTTTTAAAAATCTAGTTCTAACCCGACTCGACACAAAAGCACCCTAACATCGTCGAGTGCGCGATCTCGCATCCCCCACTACCATCGGTCTGCGTCGTTCCGCATCATGCGCGCACCAGATCGCATCGTCTACCTTCACTCCGACCCCCACAACGCGAGTTTACGCGAAAGCACCCGACTGTGTGTCGTTCCAAGCACAGAACCCCCCCCCCCCCAGCCCTTAAACACCCCGTAACTCGAGTTGACATGGAAGTATCCGACCGCACTCGAGTCCTCTATCTCGTACCCCCCACTACCATCGTTCCGCGTCGTGCGGATAATAATTAGCATGTACGGATTTTTGCGATTCCAATGACACAGTCCCAACAAACACGTTCTGTAACTGCTTCGTCACAAAGGGGTAACGTTGTTATATAACTGGAAGATAACAATGTTGCGTAACTTTTTTACCGAATGAAGATGTACCAGTTGCATGATAAAATTTGTATCAATTCCGTGGCAGTGGTTAAAGGCACGAACTATAACAATTTCATTACAGTGTTACGTAAGTGAACTGTAACGGCCTCACGATTTAGTTCTATAAGTTGTGTATAATGTACATTAGTAACGGCGCACCGATTCTAATAATTTTTTTTTTTAAATACTCGTAAAAAATTATAATTTCATGTAGCATTGCTACTTTTTCAGTTTTCTGCAAAAATCTAACCTAAAAAAATATGAACTTGCCAAGGTAGCTGAACCACGAAATTTCGAAACTTTTAAAACCATGAAATCGGTAATATCTTTACACACAAACCTCAAACTCACAAACCTGAAATTCACGAACCTCAAACCCATGAACCTCAAACTCCCAAACCCGTAAACCCACAAACCTCAAACCCACTAACCTCAAACGCACAAACCTCAAACCTCAAACCCTTTCTGTAGTGCATTGTAGTGGGCGGCCTCCTTCGAAGGCTAAATTAAGAGGGGTTTTATACTCAGGGCTATGCGGATTACTTTGCAATCCTAGTCAGGGGGGCTCATCTGAAAACGTTGATGGGTCTTATAAGGTCGGCGCTGCGCATCGTAGAGCTCTGGTGCGATAGCTCAGGGCTCTCGGTAAATCCGGAAAAGACCAGCATGGTCATTTTCACGAGAAATTATAAAGTGCCGAAAGTTGACGCTCCATGTATTCTGTGGCGGGCAGCTGACGATTGCAGATTCGGTTAAATATCTGGGAGTAATCCCAGATAGCATACCGAAATTGACAAAGCACCTGGAGACCCATTGCAGGAAGTTTGTCATGACTTTTTGGATGTGCAGGAGAACCTTTGGGTTGATGTGGGGTCTAGGGCCTAAAATGCTTGCATGGCTCTACTCTGTTGTCCTTAAACCAAGGCTCCAATATGTGGCTGTGATCTGGTGGCCGCGGATGGAACTTGAAACGATGCAGGACAGGCTGCGAAGCTTACAAACGCTAGCGTTTAGGGCTTTGACGGGAGCAATGAAGACTACGCCCACAATGGCGATAGGATTCATGCTCTGTGGAAAACCCTCACATGTTGCGATCAGTGCTAGAGTGGCAAACACACGGACAAGGCACACTAGGCTCCTAAGTCACATCAGTACTCTGCCGATTCTAGAGATAAGACAACATACAATAAGAAAATGCTTCAACTTCATCAAAACTTTCCGCATCTGTATTCCAAGTAAAGATTTGTGGAAAGAACAGGGTCACCCGCTTCTCCGAAGGAAAATATGGTATACAGATGGCTCCAGAGGAAAAGGAGGGTCAGGAGCAGAAATATATAATAGCGAAAGAGGGAGGGGGATAGGGATCCCACTTGGGCGACATGCTACTGCCTTTCAGGCGGCGGTCCTTCGCTATGCTGAAACACGAATAGAAAAAAACGCAGATTACGATCTTCTCGAACAGCCAAGCGACACTAAGTACAATAGGGAAACCAGACATAACATCAGAACTGGTTTGGGAATGCAAAATGGCATTAAACCAACTTGCAAAAAAACAAAGGGGCTCTCATGTGGGTCTCTGGTCACACAGGGATCAAGGGCAACGAAAAGGTGGACCCATTTGCAAAATTCGGCGCAGCAAGTGAATACATAGGACCGGAACCGGTAATGGAACTAGCGTATTTCTGCATCAGTATGGCCATCAAAAGCTGGATCCTAACAAAACACCGGGAATACTGGGAACAAGTCCAGGGTTGCCGACAGGCGAAATCCATTCTCGGTTATACCAATAGGATGGACAGAGCCAGGTAAACCCTAGGTTTACCCAAGATAGATATAAGGACAGTGGTTCGGATGCTAACTGGGCACAACCACTTGAACTATCATATGCACAAAACGGGGTATAACCCCACGAACGAGTGCAGGAAATGTGGCAGCGATGACGAAACATCCCTGCATGTATTATGCCAGTGCCCAGCATTAGCTAGGCTCAGGCAGCAAACAATCGGGACCCATTTTATGGAACCTGAGGAAATTAAAACGCAATCAGTGACTGACATACTAGCCTTGACAAAGAGGACTGGAGTGAACTGCTGAGAGCGAATATTCAAGGGTGTTACTTTTCGCAGAATTAATGTTGATCGAACACACTCAACTTTTCATGGGGCTGGTCACCCGGGTGAATGATCACAGACATAATTTTGGTCAAATCCATAATATTTGCAACGTCTCATGTGGGGTGGGGGGGGGGCAAAAATCACCCACGCGATTTATCACAGATGTAATGTTGGTCAAACACTCACCTGTTGGAACATCTCGTTGGGGGGGAAGGCACACCTGTTACTCGTCACAGAATCAATGTTGTTCCAACATATTCAACGTCTCATGGGAGAGGGGAACGGCAAGCCACACCTATGAATGATCAAAGATATCATGTTGGTCCAACCTATGATACTTTCCAAAGTCTCATGTGGGGCGGGAAGGCACCCCTGTAAATAATCAGAGATATAATGTTGGTCAAACGCTTACCCTTTTTGAACATCTCGTGTGGGTGTGAAGGTACCCATGTTACTTTTTGCAGAATTAATTCACACTTGTGAATAGTCACAGACATAATGTTTGTCAAACCCATACCCATTTCCATACGTCTCATGAGCGGCGGGAAGGCACCCATCTGAATGATCAGAGATATCATTTTGGTCCAACACTCACCCGTTTCGAAAATCTCGTGGAAGAAAGTGGGATGCACCCATGCGAATTATCATAGATTAAAGAACGGGCAAACCCATATCCCTTTCCGACGTCTCATGTGTAGGGCTGTGGAGGGGGCGATTCGCCACTGAGATTGAATACCGATATAATATTGGTAAAACACTTACCATTTTCGAATATCTCATGGGTAGGGAAAGCACCCCTGTGACTTGTAACAGACATAATGTTGGTCAAACCCATACACCTTTCCAAGGTCTCATGGGTGACGAGCTTGAAGACATCCCTGTGAATAATCACAGGTATAATGTTGATCAAACACTTACCTTTTTTGAACGCTTCGCGGGGTTACAAAGGCACCCGTGTGTCTTGTCGCAGGAATGACGTTCGTCACAAACATACCCCTTTCCATCGTCTCACGGGGTGTGGGAAGGCACTCCTGTGAATGATTATAGATATAGTGTTGGTCATAACTCAACCTTTCCGAACATCTCGTGGGGCGGGAAGGCACCCCTGTTACTTGTCGCAGAATTAATGCTGGTCAAACCTATACGACGTCGCATGGGGAGCACCCCTATGTGTGATCGCAGATATAATATTGGTGAAAGACGTACTTCTTTCCAACGTCTCATGGGCGAGAGGGTGGTGGCAAAATGCGCACCCCCGTAACTTGTCACAGAAATAATTTTGGTCAAACCCATACTCCTTTCCGAAGTCTCATGTGGGCGGGAAGGCACCCCTGTGAATGATCAGAGATATACTGTTGGTTAATTACTTAGCCTTTTCGATCATTTTGCGCGGGCGGAAAGGTACTCCTGTTACTTGTCACAGAATTAATGTTGATCAAACCGATACAACGTACCATGGGGGGGGGGGAGTACCCCTGCGAATGATCACTGATATCATGTTGGTCGAACCCTTACCCCTTTCCAACGTCTCATGGGGGAAGGGACGCAACCCTGTAAATAATCACAAATATAATGTTGGTCAAACTCTCACCCTTTTCGAATATCTCGTGAGAGCGGGAATGCAACCCTTTAACTTCTTACAGACATAAGTTTGGTCAAACCCATAACCGTTTCCAACCATTTCCTCGTGAATGATCAGAGATATAATGTTGATCAAACACTTACCCTTATCGAACATCTCGTGGGGGCGGAAAGGCACCCCTGTGACTAGTCACAGACATAATGTTGGTCAAACCGATACAATGTATCATAGGGGGGGGGGGGGCTACATCTGCGAATGATCACAGATATAATTTTGGTCGAACACATACCTTTTTTCAACGTCTCATAGCGGGAGGGTCGCAACCCTGTAAATGATCACATATATAATGTTGGTCAAACACTTACCTTCTTGAACGATTCGTGGGGGTAAAAAGGCATTCCTGTGAGTTGTCGCGAAATAATGTTGGTCAAACCCATATCCCTTTACAACTTCGCATGGGGGGTGGGGGGTCACTAATTTCCGGAACTCTTATATAAAGTTCATAACCTGCGCGCCAGTAAGTTTTATATCGCCTAGGATTTTAAATACTATTGAAAGTTTTTACACATCTAGTAAAAATTCTTCATCACATTGTATAACCTGACCTTCGGGACTGCCACTAAACTGTCTTCCATATCCGCTACTCTTGAATCATATCCGTAAACTTTATAAAATTTATTTTTCACGTGTATAAATGTAAACATGATAAAGTTATAAGTTTTACATTCTCGTGCCAATGAAAAGGTATTAGTTTTATGCAAAATCTTACTTCGTAGGTTTTCATTGAATCTCCACGTTTGGGGACACCTTAAGTAAGTGAAAACGATTTTTACGAAGGAGTCTGTATGTCTATATGTCTGTATGTCTTTATACTCTAGGCTCGATACCTTTTAATAGACTGATCGGGTTGGATTAAGCTTTGTCACTCCGTTTAAGAGCATAAAAAAAGCAAGAGTTTGTTAACGACCAATTTTTGGCCAACGGTTCTGGTTTTATCCATCGATAATGCTTTTCAAAAAATAAAAAATTCCATTTTTCAATAAAACTATACGAGATATGAAAAAAACGGTTGAAAAGCGTAATTTTTCATCTCAAAATCGTGAACAAAATTTTGTTAAAACCATTTTTTCATAAGAAGCCTATTTTTTGTTTTAATCATGAAAATTGTCGTTAAAAATAAAAAATTCAATTTGTGTTCAAACTATGCAAGATACGAAAAAAATGAATCAAGAAAAATTGTTGACTCAAAAAAAGATCTATAAATTTGTAAGTAATTATATTTTGATAGGACGGTTAGTTTTTGTTTTAATCGTAAAAAATAACATTTAACATCAATTTAATATCAATCGGGAAAAATGTGATTACAAATAAACAAATTAAGTTTTTGGAAAAAAGATACAAGGTACAATAAAATGTTTAATGACAAAATTTTTTGCCTAAACTAGATCTGAAAATTTTCTTTTGACCTTTTTTTCGCATGAGACACTTGATGAGAATGTGTCAGTTAAAGCCGAAGGAGTTTTAACGAAAGAAAATTCACAATAACTAAATATCAGTTATCGATAATCTAAAATTTAATTTGAAATTTCTATACAAGCATGTGGGCAAAGTAAAATGATCATGCGCATAGCGCGAGGTAAATACAGTATGAAGAGTGAAGCGCGAGATCCAACAGACGCGCGCTAGGCGCGCTCATGACATCTTCATTTTAGAAAAATTATAACTTTTTTTGACTTTTTTTAACTAAACATATTGCATTTCTACAAGATGTTGAAAAATTTAACGTACTTTGGGCAGTTTATACATGTTTAATCAACGCTAAGTCTGTATTTCGCGAATGCCATCTTTGACGCCATTTTTATAATGTTTCCGCAAACTAAAAGTATAAGCAATCATATTCCTTTTCAGGACAGGGGCCGTTCAAAAAATACGTGATGCCTTTGGGTGGGGTGAGTGGTGTCACCACGAGCGTTACGCCAATGTTAAACCTACACACACTTACTATAGAAAAACCATTATGTAGCGGGGGGGGGGGGGGAGGTGTCAAACCTGTAAGAAAAAAGCGTTACGTATTTTTCAAACGGCCCCACATCGAAAAAATTCAAATCAAACCAAAAATAGCGACTAGAAAGTGATTGATAACTCTTTCAATTTCTGAGTGACTTCTTCGAGGTAATCCGCTCGACTAATATAATTGGAAAGAAACCAGGAAGTGCAAGCTCTCTTCAGGAAAAATTGGTTCAGGCTAGTCGTGTAATACTTTTTTCTCAGATTAATATTTTTGATCAAAAAAAAAAGATTGCGGGTTTATTAATTGATTTTATTTATTAGTAATTTAATCGTCGTCATTTATAAACTTATTCGATTGTTTGGAACAATTTGTAATTGTGTATGCAATTAAACTGTTATTAAATGTAGCAACTATTTCTTGTTATATCTTGTCAAATTGAGCGTGAACAGGGGTGTTGCCAACAACCTTCTAGTGAATGACGCTATGAAATAAAAATGCTTTAATTAAATTATATGCATTTTGAATAGATAAATGTACGTGCGTAAATATTCTCTTATCCATGGAAGTTGTATTTCAATATTTTTCAGTACGAGATTAGTGCATTTATATTCATTAATATTTATTAAATAATACTTCTTGCTACCACCTGCAGAAGGAAATATTGACACTGGAAAAAGTAGCGATGGTAATTTATAAGTCCTGTGAAACACAGAAGAAAAGGTGTTTCTAATCTTGTAGTACTTTCAGATGTTAGCTTATTGTGTTTAGCAATATGATTGAATGAATATTATTCTGGAACTCAATTAGATATAACATATTTGTAATATTCTTATCGTACCTACAAACCAGTGAACGACATACGTATTTATCAGTGAACGACACCCAACAGAAGGAAGATTTCATGTAATTATACTCAATATTATTATTGATATACATGTTTTTATCATTGCTGTTTGTTTTCTTCGTTCCTAGGAAATCTTCTTCTAAAAATCTCTAATATTCAGTATCTATATAATTAATTTTGGATTTCTGAACCTCGAAAATTAATCACTTACACCTCAGAATGAATTTTGTAAATTCCTTAAATGAACAACTGAACATAATCACACAACATCGAAGGTAATCCTTTCCGACGAAAACTTTCGCTTTTATTATAAAAAACACCCATAAGTATATAAAATGATGTTCCTCATTGCTTAACGTAATTAATGTACGTAATATTTTTTAACAATTACTTTCTAAATTGTTTTAAAATCATAATAATTACAGGCGTCGTTCACTTAATGTGGGATGTCTTTTACTGAAAATATGATGTCGTTCACTGAATTTAAATAGATTATTTTAAAATAAATATAACAAAAGGTGGCCAAAGAATAATTGTAGTGGCGAGTACTGTCTAAAAACGGAAAAAATCTACCATTCCACATGAATTCATCTTCGTTACCAGATGCGTTCTACTGCTTTTTCTTAGCTCGTCTTGTCCTAATAAACGAAGAGCAATCGAGCAAAACACTTCACTCTTGATTTTCGAACTGTCACTTGATGTTTTTAAACTGTCACACTTGTCACAGACTGTCAACACGACTAATTTACGTGAAAATAAAGTGGAACAAGAAGATTCAAATACGCGGAAAAGAGCAGGCGAACCATCAGTAGCAGAAACTGAAAATAAGAAAAGCTTATAAAATCTAAATTGAAAATTATATAGTGACTGGGAAAATAATAATAATTTGATAATTAATCGTAATACAAGGAGTAAAGTATTTATTTTTAAGCCAATAAATACATAAATATACTCCCGGCAAAATCGGGGTAACGCTTCAGCTGTAAACACCTCTCACCACCCTGAGAAACCGAAACCGAAACTGAATGTATATATATATATATATATATATAATTTTTTTGATTCCAAGTTTTGATTCCTTGGAAATCGAACCGAAGGGCCTATGATAAAGCCACCGAACGCGTCCTCGGGTTGCGGATAGAGGGTCCCTGTACCAAGGGATTCTGCTGAATATGGTTACAATAATTAATAAGCAGTCGCGGAGAATTGTCCAGGGATGGTCCGGAAGGAATAACTCTTAAGCGAAGGCGTAACAACCGTGCCGAAAGCTGAATGGCACCTGGGTGAGGCGTGTTAAACGCCGTCCGTCATCACACAATCAACAAGTCAAAGCTACTGACCATCAGGCAGCATATTGTTGGCAGAATACGAGTGCTATCTAACGCTAGGAGGAGTCTAGAGTGGAGAGAGAGGTGGGTCAGAGAAAGTCGACAGTTTTTGTCTGACCTATCTCGACTCTTCCAAGACCCTCCAGTTACTGTCGACCATCCTCCCAAACCAGAGGAGGTCGAAGCATTTTGGAAAGAAGTCTACGAAGTCCAACATCTACTTGAAGAAGGCTCAAAGAACATAAATAGCTTCTAGGAGCTGTGCAATGCTCTAATAACAGCTGAGGACGAATTTCCACCTATCACTACCGAGGAGGTGAAAAACGTATTAAGAGGCATGAATAACTATTCCGCTCCGGGACCAGATGGTATCAAGACCTTCTGGTGGAAGAAGTTTCCTGCAACCCACCAGCATCTGGCCCGAATTTTCACCTCATATCTTAAGTCGGAAGAGCCTATTCCGGGGTGGTTGGTGGAAGGGCGCACAGTACTCCTGCCGAAGACGGGCAACTTAGCTGACCCTAACAATTAAGGGCCAATGACTTGTCTGAACACACCTTATAAGATCTTCACAGCTATCCTAAATGATAGGATTGTTCGGACAATTGGACCTGTGTGGCGAGAGATGTATGAACAACGTGGCTCAAAGAAAGGCGTAGCAGGATGTCGGGAGAACTTGCTCATCGATAGATGTGTCTCTAAAGACGCAGCATCCTATCAGCGATTACTATCAATGGTCTGGATTCATTACCGGAAAGCTTTCGATTCAACCACATCGTGAGGTGCATAGAGACATTAATGCCGCTTTGAAAAACCAGATTTACTATCTCATCTGGGAAACATCGTGTTCTCACTAACAGTATCACATTTCAGAGAGGTGTGTTTGAGGGCGACACCATGAGCCCTCTCCTCTTTTCCCTCACATTATTGCCACTATCTCTCGCACTTCGCCATTCTGAAGGGTATCTCTGCGGCAGACCTGGAAACCGAAAGCATAAGGTCACTCATGTATTTTACATGGATGATCTTAAGATCTATGCTAGGAATCAAGAGAAACTACATCTGACTCTAAAAATTGTCAAAGAGTACACTCAAGAGATTGGAATGGAGTTCGGGTTAGAGAAATACGCCAAGGTTAATTTGAAGAAAGGAAAACTTAATGGCATCCCCGAAGATCCTGAGCTCGTTGACAGAAACGCTATACGACACCTTTGCGCTGGAGAGACCTATACATACCTGGGAGTGCCACAGAGCCGCATTCAGGACGTGACATCTATAAAGGATACTCTCCGATGCAGATACATACGTCTCATCCGACGGATATGGTCTCCCGAACTTTCGGCGAGGAACAAAGTATCTGCAACGAACATGCTTGCCGTCCCCGTAGTACTCTATTCATTTGGAGTAGTTCCATGGACGAAGGACGAGCTCAGATCCCTCGATATGGGTCCCGGAAGGTTATGCACATGAACAAAAGCATGCACCTTAAGTCTTCTGTTCCACGACTTTACATCTCACGCCGTAAAGGTGGGCGCGGAATACTGAATCTTGAATGTCTTTACAACAGGATTATTCTGAATATAGCACATATGGTCGCAAATGATCAAGACCCTCTTCTTATAATGGTCAGGAAATACGAAGAAGTACGCAAAGGGGCGTTTCTGTACAAAGCAGCGGAGGAGGCTGCTGAAACACTCGGCCTTCACTTCCATATTAGGGGCGAGCAAAATGCAAATCTTATCCATCTTGAATACTCACTCCTGAAGGCCCGGATTAAGAAAGAACAGGAGAAAAACTTCCACGAACAGCTCCTCGACAAGAGGATGCACGGCATCTTCCACAGTAATGTGGAAGATCAGTCGATGTCGTATGAGCTAACGTTTGCTTTCCTTAGATCACCCGAATTGAAGTCGGGCACGGAGGGCTTCATTTTGGCATGTCAAGACGGTGTCATTTCCACTCTAGCATACCGTCGCCACATTTTGAGCCAAGATATTCCCGATGATAGCTGCAGAGCGTGTCATGCACATCCAAAGGCACAATGCGGCACTAAGAGTGCTTTATTACCATCTCTGTCACTCTTATGGCATTAGCCCAAATACCGCAAAACGTCATTAAGTCTCTTCGTGTCATCAGGGTGCGCAAGACTTTTGCCGGATCGTCGTATCGAGTCCACCGCAGATTGTAACCATATATCACACGGTCATAAAATGTGGTTACAGCTGAAACGTTACCGCAATTTTGCCAGGAGCAAGTGAAATTTTCTTGAAGAACACCCGCTTCCAGTGAGACCCCGCTGTTGTCCTAATGACAAACTGATATAGCTAATAGATTTCCGTGTGAACAATAAAATGAAACACTGTAGGTGTAATCGTGAATATAGTCGGTATATTTATTATAAAAGGAATAATAACTCTGAACGATATTGAGTATCGAGACATTTAGACATAAACAGTTTAAAACATTCTTTTGTTTATATGAGTTTCTTTTAAAGGGTCAGTGTATCCCTCAATTTGAGCCTGGTGGACCTTCAGCTGGCACAAGACGGAGTTCTGTGGAGCAGAAAATATGTTTAGAGACCACCAAAGATTTTGTGAGAATGTCGGCGATCATTTCCTCAGTTGGCAAATAATATAACTTCAAGGGCTGAGTTGCCAAGACATCTCGAATAAAGTGGTGTTTGATGTCGATATGCTTCGACCTTAAATGATAAACTGGATTTTCAGCAAGCGTTCCAGCCCCTTGGTTGTCGTTGAATAGCTCTGCGTTGGCCAATTCTGAGAATCCTAATTCTTTCAAAAATGTCATCAAGTGGATTGCTTCCT
>CAKNYM010051074.1:82295-150838 GCA_932195095.1 Andricus curvator
CCTTCGTGTGAAACAAAAAAAAAGATAAACCACCCGAACTATTGGGGTGTAAACCCGAACTACACGGGAATTCTTCGCTCAGTGTAGGGCTGCAGGTTTCATCCACACCATCGGTATTTTGCCTGCTGGAAAAACACCTACCATGTGACGCTAAGTTACGTAGTGTAGAAAACGGTATAGCTCCAGCGAATTCATTAGTTAGTTCCTTGTTTCTATTGTTAATAGCTTCTTTTTCTTCTTCCACGCCTTCTTCTTCTCCTGTTGCGGCTCGTTTTTGTGTTTCCTATGAAACTCATGCAGCTCTGCCCGGTTTTATTAGTCTCCAAAGTCGACCATAACCTGACACGACGAGTCAATCTGGAGACTATTATCGTTTTCAGCCTATATAATACAATTGGCAGTGTTGGTAAGTGCTTCTGCGAATCGTAGTTCAATGCGTTTACTTTCATGTTTTACAAGATTCCAATGTCCATTATATGTTGCGGATAGGTAAGGTTTCAAGCCAAAGGCAAAGAGACGATAGCCGTTATCATAATCGTTTCTTGAAATAGAATTACCCTCGTTGAGAAAATTAATTCCTGTGCCTGAAAAAAACGTAAGACATGCATCCACGTAGAGTTTGTCTTAGGTGAAATCAGGTTGTATAGGTTTTCTAGGTACCTGCACACCGTCAACATATAATGAAGAAGAATGGATCTTATAATTTTCAAAATTGAATGAATCTTGTTCAAAGATACTTTGCTGTAGATTTGGAAAGTGCTTTAGCGTGAGTGTGTAGAAATCTAGCGCTTTTTTTTGCACGTCGTACAAAAAGAGTAGCTTTCAAAATTTGCAGCTTATGTGTGATAGATGCAATTGAAAAAAACAAAGAGTCACGTGCACGTACGAGACGTAGTCTAACTTCTACACCATGAAGTACGTTTTTTTCTGGTTGAAACCATTGCAACGATGGTGTCCGAGAAAATCAAATACCTTTTTGCCAGAAGTAAATGTTTTGCGTTTTCCTGGTCTTTCATTACTATCAGTATTAATTTCTTCCATTTTACTGGCCGTACCATTGTACTATAGAGCGGTTGACAACTGTAATTTCTGAGTTTCGGGGCTGTAATTAAGAAGTGTCTCTATATACGCTCTATAAGCATAGGCATTATTTTGCGGTAAAACAAGCTTTTCATTTAAATATACATCTATGTGATTAAGCATAGAGTGTAGAATATTGTTTATAGTTCGATGAGTGGTGTTATCAGTCATTTGATCTGAAGCATGTGCTACAGGAGGCGTAAGCGGAAGAATACTTGCGCATATACTTAGCATGGTATGCGCAAGATCGATGTATTAATCGCCACTGCTCGGTACTACAAACTTTGCAGGCGCAGAATCTGTAAGAGATTAAATGGGTTTGTAGTGTATCCAATTCGCTTATTGTTTAATAGTGGTTTCAGTAGGCGGTAAAGAAAGGAATTCAAACTCATATTTTCTGCACTTGCATGAATGATAATGTAGGGAAGCCATATTTCACGTTCTTATTAAAAAATATTAGCTACGGATCTAGTCTCTGTAATGTTGCAGGTTTAACCTGCAAATTACTTTTGTGTTGTAGTTGTTTTTATTTATTTTTAAACAACTCCTCACTTGGAGGAAATATTTGTGAGGGAACGAGGCTCGAACGAGGGCCAAATTATATTTTCTTGTTTGTTACTTTTAGTTTTTGTTTGTTTTTACTTATTTGTGAAAACTCACAATCTCATGGGCTTCTCATAAGGAGAAAGCGTAAGAGTTACTCTAGCTCGCGGACTAGGCGGAAATGGAGAAAGGAGTATTTTTCCCTGGAGCATCATTCACCATCAAGGTTCGGCGCTACGAACGACGAGGAAACAAGGCAGGATGAATTCGCACGGGTACAGGCGCAACCGTGGGTTGTTCACCGGGGGTGGAATGTAGATGAGCTTCCCGCATTCTAAATCCTGTACCTGGTGCGATTCAAATCTCACCGCCCTGGATTCGTCGCAGTACCACTATCACCATCTCTTGGGCATAAGGGTCCCGAAATCTCCCTGCATCCGCCATGACACTGCGTTAACGCAGAACATACATCTTGACATCCTGCGCAGAAGGGGATAAATTTGGCGGCCGAGAACGAGAGAAGCGAGCTCCTTGTCTGTAGTCGGTCGAGCCTCCTGCGAGACAGTTTGTTGTCAATGTTCACCTTAATTTTTGTCACCACAGAGTGGTAATTCGATCTTTTTTGTGTTTGGAATAATCTTCCTCTGTTTTCCGGAACGGGAACCACCGGACATTCTAAATATTTTTGCGGCTTTGCTCTTTTTTTCAATGAATTTTAATGTATAAAATTATATCTCTAATGGCGTAGGTAGACGCGGAGGAAAGTTTGTTTGTTTATCGCTCCAGGGCGGAAGTGTCGCTCTGGCTTTGCTCGGTGTTTGGTTTTCAATATCTTTTGTAAACTTTTGTGTTTAAGTGTCAGCCAGACGTGGTCTAATTTCTGTTTGTGTATTCTTTATTGATTTTTAATCTCTCACCAATTTGAGCCATGTGATCGTAGTTAATTAATGTTGATTTTTTTAAACTTTTCCTTATTTCATTGTATAATTTTTTAGAGGTTTTTCACATCCACATTTTAATAAATTTATGCGCTATTTAATGCTTCATGTTAAATTTAGTGCTATGGCGTTCTTTTTAATAACCTCTCAGACCTATTTTTTATAGTTGAGATTTTCGGGATTGTACGCCACTCTCCAAAAATGCTGAGTCACGTTGGTGCATTTTTAACTTAAAATAATTTCTTTTTTTCTCATTATCTTTCAGGGCGGCAAGTCTATACTTGCCTGGGGCCATTTTAAAGTGAAATGAAAGCCCTCAGGAAAATTTATTTTATTTTCAAAATTTGAAATGTCGTTTATGTAATACCTGATAACTAATAATTTGTAAATAAAATGAGGAATTTTGGTTCAATTCGATTTTAATTATAATCTCACATAAATAAAGAAAGGAAATAACAATCTTCGTTTTATCTCTTTCATTATCTTTTTCTTCCTCAATGATGAGCTTTGTTTCTTCTTCCTATCGGAAGTAATCTTTTGCTTCTTCTTCCCGCCTCCTTCTCCTCCCTTTACTCATCTTCATCGACAGGTAGTGTTGCCCGGTATGCGAGCAGCCAGTAACTGACCAATAGCCATATATGCAACATCATTATGTCTGCCTGTGTATTTTTGCGACGCAAGCATCGTAAAGTCATTAATGATATGCTCGATGTTCTCATTGGTATCTCCACAAAGGTGGCATCTGTCAATCCCTGCCATCATACATCCTTTCGTCTCCGGAAAGAATTCTCCCCGCCTTAACCAGAGGCTTGAAGCATCACTATCCACGTAAGGAAGATCTAATGTTTTGGGGGTGTATTTTGTGCAGCTATTGACCTTGCCATTGAGCATTTAGGTGTTCCGCGTTGAGATGCTTGATGTTCTGGAAATCAACAGCTGCAAGTTTTAAGGGGGTATACAGGACAACTATAAAGATGCAGTCGTAGAGTGAGATGTTAGTCCTCTTTTGGAAATATTCGCGCAATTGCGTAACATGTGGGTCACACAATTGACAACCATTCCATGCCCCCTCTGCCCCCAAGCTTGCGTGGCAGAACTATTCTTTCTACAGCTGTCCTCTCATGGTGCCTTCGGTGCTCACACATTTTCACGCGGATGATTCTGTTGAGCCTTTCTAGGTCAGTCATGGACTAGAAGATTAAACCAAAGGAGTATGTTAAAAGAAGAATAGCATAGGTTTTGGTTGCCTTTGTGATGTTCTCTGCACTAAAGCCAGACACCAGCATTAGTGGAGTATTTACCTCTCCGCGGGACAAATGCAGCTTTCTGCATTTGTCCAAGCCCAGAGTCATTCTGATGTCATGGGAGAACTGCAGCAAGATGGTGAGTAGGCTGTTCAGTTTCGACTCTGAGCTTGCAATAAACCTTGATGTCGTTCATTTACAAAAGATGAGTGGGTTGAGACCATAGTGCGCTAAATGAATCAACTTGGCAAATTCTTCATTTAATGAGCAAGGACCGGGTATCTCTCAAGTAAATAATCGTGAGGAAATGAGGAAAGCGCCTGTTGGTAGTCAATGTAGGCGATGTGCAAATTACGTTAGTGGCGTTTCGCATACAACACAACCACACTGTCAATCGTGACTTGTTGCTTGCAGCCACGGGAGCCTCGACAGCAACCATTTTGTTCTTCGGAGAAGACGTTGTAAACAATCACAACATTGATAGACAAATTCAGAAATGATAGCCGTAAGACACTTACAGAGAGTCGAGAGGCAATTGATTAGTCGGTAATCACTGAGACTACCAGCATCTACCTTTTTGAGAATCATCCACGTCGGAGGCTGAGATGGATAGATAATTCAAGCCAAGCAATGGTGCAACTCTGTCCTTTTCTAGACCTAGGCACGTCGTGTCCAGTTGACTTGACCTATGAATACCCCACATCATACAGGCCTCCACATTCGCACCGCTTCTCTTTAATTTATATAAATCGGACTTAAGCGGGTAATTGAAATACTGCAAATACCATTCGAGCGAGGACGATTTTATATTGTATCTCTCAGACAGAATCACCTCTCTTGAAAGTTTACTTGAATTGGTTTAGGGGGATATCGCATTGTTGGTACAGTGGGCACAAATAAAAAGTTAAAACTGAATCAAACTAAACCGGAAGCAATTATTAGCAAGCCAACTCTCTTCACGTCTATTGAAACATAAGTACTCTCCCTGTCCTCCAGATCGATGTTAATGATATTGAATTCGTCGAAGTTGCATGGGATTCGAGTCACATGCTAAACCGCACTTTTTTCTGGAGGCAGCAGAGAGTTGACATCTCGAGAAGGACATATAGGGTGTTAGAACAGCTTAAAAGAAACAAATAAATACAGGGATGAATGAATTAATGAATGAATGAATGAATGAATAAATAAATATTCTGCAAGTGTTTTGTATGAAAATTGTTTGAAACAAAATCGTGAAAGTGTTTGAAAAATCTCGCGCTCACGACTGCGCTGATACTTGAACCTACGTATTTCGCTTATTATTTCGCTTAAGTAGGAATTATGTAAATTATTAAATGGAACTCACCCTTTCTTCTACGGCTACCTTGCGACTCTTCCATACAAATTCGCATACAGCTATTACACAGGCAACTCCCATGCCTCCCATCAATACAACGAATACTCCACCAACGTTCGCCAAACCAAGTTCATTCGCTGCTGAGCTGCTCTTTGAGATGTCATCCTGTAAATATAGATATAATATAGAAATGAATATAGATCTCATTATCTTACATTGTACCTAATTTATGGGGCTTGGCGACTATTAACCCTTAAGATATATGGAACTCTACGAGCCACCCTTGGAGAAATTATTTACCGGATGCTTATATTAGTACAAGTCCAAATCAATGTTTAGCACATATGCCAACACCAGCGGTCTAAATCATGAGTAATGCAACTAAACTACTATATCGAGACCGTTGAATGTTCGATCGTTTTACATGCTAAAGTTAAATATAAAAGTGAGAAAAATAATTTAATAGTGGAACCCTCTTCCGATGACTCATATACCATCAGCGCAAAAGGATTCCTAACACATATATCCGAAAATTTTGTCTATTCTCGGGCATGCAACTGTAACATAAAACACTTTACCCATTTCATTGGCAGGCAATAGTGTTCTAGGGGAATGGACCCTGGCGGACCGGATGAACGGAACGAATACGCTACAGCGTATTCTTATAGTATCACCATAATATTCTTTCCGTAACTTGCAAAAAAACTCAATAAAAACAGCAGGATGGACAGTTAAGTTGTTGCAATTATGATTCTACGTTAGAATTGCCGTTAGAAGGTCACGGAGTAATTGCAATAGTTTTTTTTGCATCGATAAATATAAAAAAAATACAATGCCTGTCATTACCTACTGCTGCAGGCGACATCAAGCGCATCGTAGCGTATGTAAGTAGCATATCCTACTTTAGCGCTTATCGATGCAATTGAAGTCGCCTCCAGCAGACGCTAATGACAAGTATTGTTCTTTAAATATGTTAAACAGTGCAAAAAAAATCATTGTAATTACTCCATGACATCTTGCTGTTTTTATTAAGTTTTATTGCAAGGTACGGAAAATATGCTATGTGGATACTATAAGGATACGCTGTAACGTATCCGTTCCATTCACCCGGTCAGCTGGGGATATAGTAACAAAGTTAAGTAGTAATACAAATTCGTAGGTGAGCCGGAGATAGGCCCTATAAACACGCAAGGCATATACTCGCAAAACAAGTAGCATAATAGCTCATAATACGCATGTGTTGCAGAAACGAATAAAGTTTTGTAAAGTAAAAACAATTCGGGCGCCAGGCTCTCCATGGGCACTCAAAACAAAAAATAACTTCAAAACATAATATCCGCAAAATATAGAAAACTCAATATTGACAAAATCTTTGAAATTGAATATCGACAAAATCTCCAAAAATCAATATACGCAGAATACCCACTATCACGATAAATACAATTCAAATCCAAATCCAAGCAAAAGTAAGGCGCAGTATACTAGTTAATTTCGCTAACTCAGCCCCAGAAATCTGTATAATGGTAGAGGGGGTGGTCGCTAGTAAATGAAAATATCCCTCAACTTAACAAAAAATAACTTTAAAAATTCAACGTAATAATTAAAAATTGATTTATTCATTTTGAATTATTGCAGTAAGCATTAATTTACCTGGTAGCATTTGCTTAACTATTCGATTAACTAACTAGACTAACTGAAGTTAACAAATTAGCTCTAGCTGAAATCTCTAACTTAACCTAACTAATCTATAGGAGAGTAGGCTTTTACGTTGGGAATCTCCATGACATTTTTCTTCTAAAACATATCAGTTCGTCCGTTCCGCAATTATATCATACGCTGTCAAGGCGTATGCAGACTTCTGAATCTCTAATGCCTTCATAACCGAATTGTTGTGGGTACAGTTCGCATCGTACATCACTGCATGTAGATGCCTCACTTCTCAAGGACCAAGTAAAGAAAGCAGAGGTTGAAAAATTCCGCCAACAGCTACTCGAGAAGAAAATGCACGGAAATTTTCACAGAAATGTAGAAGGTCAGTCATTGTCGAAGGAGCAAGCTTCTGCTTTCCTCAAATCATCAGGACTTAACTCAGGGAAGGAGGGTTTCAGTATCGCATGCTGGATGGTGTCATTTCCAACTTTATATACCGTGATCGCATTTTACGTCAGGAAGTTCCCATCGATAGGTGCCGAGCGTGTCATACATACGCTGAGTACATAGAACACATACTGTTTAGGTGTTCCACTCACGAGGGCACGACGTATCTCTATAGGCATAATGCGGCCATAAGAGTGCTTCACTACCATCTTTGTCGCTCTTACGGTGCTGGCCGCGACCATTTCCTGCTGAATGCTCCGAGGAAGATACAGTCAATTGTTCAAAACAAGAAGTGCCGAATTTTCTAGAACTACAATTTTTGGACAGCAACCTCCATTGCATTTCTCAAAACTTATATTTTGGTAGATTTATTGGTTTAGAGTCAACAAAAACATTTTCAAATCTCAAACCATGAGCCAACAAAGCATTTTGTCTTTTCACTATTGGAAGGTACACAAAATAGGACTTCCCTTTCCGGCATGAAAGTGTTAGGTGGCGGTGATTGCGTGGTGCAGATTTTAGCAAAATTCAAGTGGAATTTGAGGTAAGTTGATGGAAGAAGTGTATTTTAGGGTTTTGGTAGTGTGAGATTGCATGTAAAATATAACAGAAGTGAAGAGGTTTGTGATAATTTGTGAGCTTGAGACTGTTTTGGATAGGCTGGAGGTTAGTTTGCTTGGCATGCGGAGCACGGTGGGGAGACAAGTACAGCCGAGTAGCGGCGACAGGAAGGGTAATGTAGAGAGAAGCACGGAAGAAGGTACGGCATCAATGTAGGGTGCCCCGTGAATATAGAATTAACGAAAGTTACGTATGGCGTTACGGACGGAGGTTACTTCGAATCGGTTTGATGGGTAACGGGGACAGCGATAGCAAAAAAGAAAGGGATTCGGACGAGGAAGTATTCTGTACGCCGAAACGTGAGACAAAAAAGAGAGGGCAGTACAGAAAAACGGTAGAAAGGGAGAGATTGAGGGCAGAAATTGTTGGTTCAATAGAGTCATTTCTAAATAGGAAGAGGGATAGGGCGGAGAGAAGAAGTAGTGAAGATAACGTAGAAGCAGGATCCACTGTGAAAAATCCGAAAAAGTACAGAACACCACCGGGAAAAGACCAACATGCAGGGAGGGAGAAAGACAAGGGAAAGAGCGAAGAAAAAGTTGAGCATAAAGGACCAATAGAAAAAGAAAATTTTCAGTTAGATGACATGCGTAAAATGATAATAGAAGTAATGGGGATATATGAAGAAAAGCAGGAGAAAAGGGTAAAGGAAATAAGGAAAGAAATTAGGCAGGAAATGGCCGAACTTAGGAAAGAAATGAGGAAGTGGGAAGAAGTTAAGGAAAAGCTAGAAAAAAGGATGCCAACGCTGAAGCAAAGACTAGAAAAGAAGGAAGAGCAGAATAGAAAGGTAGAGAAGTTGGAAGGTAGAATAAAAAAATAGAAAGCTCAAACTATGAGTTTGGAGGTGGGGAGTGTAGGAATAAGGAGAAGAAAAGGCTGAGAAAAATAGAACAAAGAATAGAAAAGAAAGAGAGAGAAGAAAGAAAATGAAACGTAGTGATAAAGGGTCACAGATTAGAGGGGAAGGAGCTGATGGAAGGAGTGGAAGAAGTACTGAAAAGGATTGATGCTTAGGTAGAGATAATGGAAGTGCGAAGTGTATGAAGGGAAGAGCGAAGAGGGGAGAGAATGGTACTGGTGAAACTAAGAAAATGGGAACATAAGAGGGAAGTAATGACAAAGAAGAGCATGTTATATGGAAGCTCGGAGAGAATAGAGGATGATTTGACATGGGTAGAAAGGAATATGCAGTATAAGCTAAGGATAATAGCGGAAGAGGAAAGAAAAAAGGGAAGAAGAACATGGGTTAGGTATGGGAGAATACAGATATAAGGTATATGGTGCAATTGGGACGAGGACAGGGAAGAGTTAGTAAAAAATTAGGTATCGGGAAAATCGAAGAGAAAGGAACGGGACATAAAGAAATAAAAAATAGCAGGAAACAAAAAGCGACGAGAAACCAAAGTAGGGAAGATTGGAAGATATGCTACTGGAATATAACAGGCTTAGAAAGAAAGGATAGGGAGTTTATGAGAAATTTGACACAATGGGATGTAGTAGTAATGATGGAAACGTGGTTAGATGAAAAGGGATGGGAAAGCGTAAGAGAAAGATTACCAATAGGTTACAAATGGCAAGTTCAAAATGCAAAGAGGGAGAATAAGAAGGCAGAGCAATGGCAGGAATACAGATGGGAGTAAGGGACGAATGTATAACAGAGAAGGATGAAAAGAAGATGAAAGAACACAAAGAAGAATTGATAGTAGAAGAGATAAATATGGGAGGAGAGAGGTGGAAGATAGTGGGGGTCTATGTGAACGGTGATATGCAGGAGAAATCAGGGGAGATGAGAGAACTGATGGAAGAAACTTAGCAAGAGATTAGGCTTATAATAGGAGGAGATTTCTATACGAAAAAAAGGAGATAGAGGGAAGTATAGAGAAGTATCAGAAGTGGAGAAGTAGAAGAATCCTAAAGGGAAGTATAGAGACGGATGAGGAAGGGGAATGTACACGCTCAGGAGGAGAAACGGGAACGGTAATTTATTATGTGACTGTAGATCATGAGGTAAGAGAGAAGGTTAAGAAAGATTAGGTTAAGGTTAGATTCGGACCATTTTCCCATAATATTGACAGTATAGGGAGAAATGAGTAATAACAATAAGGCTAAAAAGAAAGCAGAAGTAAAAAGAGCAGGGAGAGGGGATTGGTCAATGAAAGGTAAAGCAGAGTTTAAAGAAAAAGTCAGTTAGTGAAGGAGGGGATAGAAGTGGATGGGATGAGGAATATAAACAGAATAAGAAGGAAGTGAGAAGAGAATTAAGGAAATGGAGAAAAGGGACATGTATTGGAGAAGGATACAGGAGAAAAAAGAGAGGAAAGTTAGGAAAGGAGGAAAAGATGTTAGGGAAAAAGATGAGGAGGAGCACATTACAAGGGAGGAAATGGTCCAGGTATTAGGGATGATGAAAGATGGAAAGGCTCCTGGTATAGATGAGATTCCAAATGAAGTCTCGAAATATGGGGGGATAGAATTAAAGGAATGGGCATGGATAGTATGCAATAGAGTATGGAGAGGAGAGGGGTCACCAGAGTTATGGGAAGAAGGAATAGTGATACCAATAGTAAGAAAGGCAAAGGAGAGGAGTTTAAGGATTATAGAGTAGTGACACTAATGCCAACACTGTATAAAGTATATGTGACAGTTTTATCGGAGAGGTTAAAAAAAGAAGTTGTGGAAAAAAAGATAGAGCCACCGAATCAGACAGGGTTTAGAAAAGGGAAAAGGGTGATAGACAATATATGTATATTTTCTGAACTATCTAGTAAATAAGAGGATCAAAAGGGAGAAAGGGGCAATTATAGCAATTTTCGTCATTAGATCGAGGAGAGATAGAAAAAGTTATGGTGAAAAAGGGGATACGAGAGGGATTAATAAAGAGAGTATCGGAAATTTTGAGAGAGACAAAAAGCAAGGTGAAGGTAGGAGAGCAAGAAGGAGATGGTTTCTGGTTGGTGAGAGGAGTAAGACAAGGGTGTCCTCTGAGCCCACTTTTATTTAATATATTAATATCAGACTTGAAAGAAGAAATGAAGAGAAAAGGGTGGGGAGGAGTTAGGATAGGGAAGGAAAAGATATATACACTGGCATACGCAGACGACATAGTATTGATGGCAGAGGATGAAGAAGGGATGGCGGGCACGATTACAGGATTAGAGAAATACTTAGATGGGAAAAAGTTGAATTTAAATGTAGAAAAGACAAAGATAATGAGGTTTAGAAAAGGAGGGGAAAGAAAAAAGGAATAGACCGGGAGATGGAAGGGAATAAAATTAGAAGAAGTAAAAGATTTTTTATCACACATGTATGATTTCAGCCCTTCTCGATGCCTATGAAGCGGGGCTATAAGCTCTACTTTTTACTTCCTAGGGACTGAATAGTGACGTCAGAGGTGAATAATGAAAATTAAACATCTATGAGCTCGCATTTTACGATGATTAGCCCACTCACCGTAAAAACTGTGAAGAAATTTTGGTTGCAGATAATAGAATTTTGCGGTTATTTATCGAAAGTTACCATATTTACCGGTAAAATTACCATAAATAACCGAAAATTTGCATTATGTCCGGAAATTTATGGAAATTTTTAAAAATGAATTTTGGGTAATTTATGTTAAGTTATCATATATACCTGTAAAATTACCATAAATGACCGAAAATTTTCATAAGTTTCCGGAAATGTATGGAAATTCATGAAAATTAATTTTGGGTAATTTAAGGTAAGTTATCATATTCACCTGTAAAATTACCATAAATGACCGAAAATTTTCATAAATTTCCAGAAATGCATGGAAATTTTTAAAAATGAATTTTGGGTAATTTATAGTTAATGTCACGTAAAAGGTACGATGACAATCAAAGAAGACAGTCAGCATAGGCTTGTTTTTTGACCGACTTTGGCGCTGCTACCATTCGGTTTCGGTTTCGATTCTTTTGGAATAGAACCGAAGGGCCTATGACAAAGCCACCGAACGCGTCCTCGGGTTGCGGATAGAGGGTTCCTGTACCAAGGGTTTCTGCTGAATATGGTTACAATAATAATAAGCAGTCGCGGACAATTGTCCAGGGATGGTCCCGAAGGAATAACTCCTAAGCGGAGGCGTAACAACCGTGCCGAAAGCTGAATGGCACCTGGGTTAGGTGTCTCAAACGGTGACTCTGGGATACCGGGCGACCTCTCAGAGTATGCAGCCTTATCCTTGCACGCGGGGCTCTACAAGGACGGACTAACCCTTTCCCTAGCTGCTCGTGGGAACAACAATGAAACCACCAAAACACCAAAATGTTGTAGATGCGGTTCAAGACAATGGAAGGCGCAGAGCACCCGACAATGGGTCGGCAAACAATGCCGATCAGCCTAGAGTTCGGGGTGCTGAAAATAATTTAGATGGAAACACGACGACGAACCGGCGAAACGCCCACATTGAGTGGACGGATCGACTCAGGGATGACGTGCTAGACTGCTACGATGCCAGCATTATCCCTGTTCGCGGAGGCTTTATGGCGCGTATGCACACTCTGTGGTGCCAGAAACACCCAGAGCTTCAGCACGTTTCGCATCAGTCTTTGCGAAATCAAGCCGACTACCTCCGGAAAAATGGATATGTACACGGAGCGCTTCCCCAACCGCTGCTTTATGAAGCTGCAGACGAAGATGAGGAAGCGACATTGAGACCAACCGCAGAAAGCAGGCACCTTCTGAGAGATGATCGCAATTTCATTACTAGAAGGAACATTAACATGCAAGTTCCTCCTGAGCCCCAAGATCTGGCTGAAATGGATGCCTTCCTTCGTGGAGATATCTCGCAAGAGTCTGACCTCTGGACCATCAATTGCTCAGTTTATGGTGCTGCGAGAACTTTGGCTGATTCAAATCGAAGGCTGAAACCTACGATGGATCAAAAGACCAAAAGACGCTTGCATCAACTGAACAAGAAGATTGGATGGGCAAGACAGAATGTGTCCCGTGTTCAATGTGTGATTGACTACATAACATCTGGTAGACCGTTTACGGAAAAGGTTCGAAAGTTCGCCCAAGAACTAAGGATCTTGAATCACACACTAAACAAGTCAAAGCTACTGACAATCAAGCAGCATATTGTTGACAAAATACGGCTGTTATCTGACGCAAGGAGGAGAATACAGAAGAGGGAGAGATGGATCAGGGAGAATCAACAGTTTCTCGCTGACCCATCGCGCCTCTTCAGCGATCTACCTATTTCTGTAAAAAATCCACCCAAGCCCAAGGAGGTAGAGACTTTTTGGAGAGAGGTGTACAAGATCCCGAAAACACTAGAGTTGAAAGAAGATACTGAAAATATCATCCGCTTCAAGGAGTTTTGCGACAACCTCATAAAATCTGAGGAGGAATGTCCATCAATCACTGCCGAAGAGGTGAAAAAAGAACTTAGAGGCACGAAGAACTTTTCCGCTGCTGGACCAGATTGTATCAAGAACTTTTGGTGGAAGAATTTTACTTTTACACACCAACATTTGGCCCGCATATTCACCTCATATTTAAAGTCGGAGACGCCCATTCCGCAGTGGCTGGTGTTAGGACGCACTATACTCCTTCCAAAAAAAGGCAACTTGTCCAACCCAGAGAATTACAGGCCAATAACTTGTTTGAACACGCTGTATAAGATCTTTACAGCTGTCCTCAACAACAGGATTGTTCGACGAATTGAGCCTGTATGGCGAGAGATGTACGAACAACGTGGCTCAAAAAAAGGTGTAGCAGGCTGTCGAGAGAATCTGCTGATTGACAGGTGTGTCTGTAAAGACGCTGCAGCCCATCAGCGCGTCCTGTCAATGGCCTGGATTGACTACCGGAAAGCTTTCGATTCAACCTCTCATAGACTTATCATCTGTCTGTTGGAAAGCTTGAAGGTACATCCACACATAGTGAGATGCATAGAGAGATTGATGCCTCTTTGGAAAACCAGATTTACTATTTCATCTAGAAATTATCGTGTGACAACGAACAACGTCACCTTCCAGAGAGGCGTCTTTCAAGGTGATACCATGAGCCCTTTGCTTTTTTGCATCACACTTTTGCCTCTATCTCTCGCACTACGAAATTCTCCTGGATACCTCTGTGGCAACACTAATCAGCGCGAGCATAAGGTCACTCATGTATTTTATATGGATGACCTGAAGATCTATGCCTCTGGTAAAAGCAAACTTCAAACTGCTATACATATTGTCAAGAACTACACAGGAGAGATTGGGATGGACTTTGGCTTGGACAAGTGTGCCAAAATTTATCTGAAGAAAGGAAAGATTACTGGCGTTCCCAAGGACCCTGAGCTTGTGGATATAAGTGTTATCAGACATCTTAATACTGGAGAGACCTATACATACCTGGGCGTGCCTCAAAACCGCATTCAGGACGTAACATCAGTGAAGGAGTCTCTCCGAAGCAGATACAAGCATCTTCTTCGACAGATTTGGTCTTCCAATCTGTCGGCGTTGAACAAGGTATCTGCGACTAACATGCTTGCCGTCCCGGTTCTACTCTACTCGTTTGTGGTAGTTCAATGGACGAAGAACGAGCTTAAGGCCCTTGATGTCATTACACGTAAGGTCATGCATATGCATAAAAGCTTGCATATCAATTCGTCAGTTCCGCGATTATATATTTCACGCCGTCAAGGTGGACGCGGACTTCTGAATCTCCAGTGTCTTCATAACCGGATTGTTCTAAGTACAGCTTACATCGTTGCGAATGGCAGAGATCCTCTCCTAAAGATGGTCAGGAACCACGAGATGATTGGCGAAGGAGCGTTCCTTTACAAAGCCGCGGAGCAAGCGGCCGAGACCCTTGGCCTGAATTTTAACATCAGAAGTGAGGAAAGTGCGTTACTTCATCTAGATGCTTCACTTCTAAAAACCAAAGTGAAGAAAGCAGAGGTTGCAAATTTTCACCAAGAGCTACTCGACAAGAAAATGCACGGAAAGTTTTACAGAAATGTAGAAAAACAGTCCTTGTCGAAGGAGCAAACTTTTGCTTTCCTTAAATCATCAGGGCTTAATTCAGGTACAGAGGGTTTTATTTTCGCATGCCAGGACGGTGTCATTTCCACCTTAGCTTACCGTGAGGGTACTTTATGTCAAGAAGTTCCCAGTGATAGGTACAGAGCGTGTCATGCACACGCTGAGTACCTAGAACACATACTATCAGGGTGTCCGACCCACGCGGGAACGACGTATATCTATAGACATAATGCGGCCCTAAGAGTGCTTTATTACCATCTTTGTCGCTCTTACGGTGTTGGCCGCGACCCTGCCCTGCCGAACGCTCCAAAAGAGATAGAGTCGATTGTCCGGAACGAGAAGTGCCAAATTTTCTGGAACTACGATTTTCGGGCAGGAGTCTCCGTTGCGCACTCGAGGCCTGACATTGTTCTCCAAGACTTCGAGAAACGAACTATATTCGTGATCGAATTCTCGGCTCCGTCCGAATACAACATCACTGCAAAGGAGAAAGGAAAAGAGGAGAGGTATCAAGACCTTAAAAGAGAGCTACAACGACTGTACCCAAAATATTCGGTACAAGTAATTGTCCTTGTGATAGGTGCTCTCGGAGGTGCGAAACTATCACTGGTTCATAACCTTAAAGCAATACCCGCGTGCCAAAAATATGCCAAGGCACTTGCGAGATGGATGCAGAAAGCTGTCATCCTTGGGTCGCTTCGTGTCCTCAAAACACACGAGGGTTTTTGCCGGCCTGTCGTTGTGATTTTGTCGTTGCCTATGACCATCCATCTCACGGTTGTGAGACGTGGCCATAGGTGTGATTTACCGCGGTGCTACTGGGGGCTATTGACATTTTGTCGGATGGCAGTTGCTCTTAGTGGGACCCTGCGGTGGTTGTTTAACTTTTTTTTCAAATTATATATATATATATATATATATATATATATATATATAAATTATGCCCCATATGTAGGTTCACTATTCAGTCTGAAAGTATCTCTGAGACGTTCATGGAGAAGAACCTACAGTCAGTCGTAAGCAATACCAGTATTGTGGACTAGGTACGAAAGTAGTAAACCGAATTGCGCGAGGTGGTCCTGGAATAAATCATTTTGATGCAGCTTGCAACGAGCATGGGTTCCCTCATTCGCAAAATAAAGAAAACTTTGAGTGAAGAAACGAGGCTGATAGTGTATTAGCTCAATGGTTGGCGTTCAGGCTAGAAAGCTCATTGTGCTACACCCATGATAATTCTCAAGGCAGTACACTAAATCCGAGAACATTCAACGTGTTAGATCTTATTGCATTCAATGTTTCCAACGTTCTAGTAATATTTCTCTCGGGTGCCAGACATACTCCGTGGCACAGTAAATGAAGTGTAGGGTGGAGGCACCGGTCCTTCTGTGGTCATCAATTCGATGCCCACATTCGGCGCTCTGCCCTGGTGTGTAAGGGTAGTGCATGTGTGTGTTTATTACTCTGAATCGACCAGCGACCACCTAGTAATAGTTTCCTCGACATACAGCGTCTTTTCAAGGAGATCGCTAAATCTTTCTTGAGTCTCTCAAAGTCGACTAGTGACCTCTAAGCAATTTCCACGTCGAAATAGAACTTCTTACTTGGGAGATCACTGGCCTCTTTTGAGGGGATCTATAGTTTAAGGTGGGTTACATAGACAAAAGCCTTGGTAGATGTGTATAGAAAAATTTCCATTGGCATGAATGATACCAAGTAATAATGTCCAAACTATCATTAAATCTGCTCTTAGAGACGCATGTGCAGCTTCTAAAAGGCTGAAGGAGAAGAAAATGTAAAGCATAAAACAATGCAGATTTACTCAAATTCGTGGAATCTTTAAAAGTTTCACATTTTCGTCCCCTTTTATGCGAAATGGATTACCAGATTGTACACCTTTAAAAAAGGAATTCGCTATTTTTGATCTTATTGATCAAAATAATTCAGATAGTAATTGTGTTGCATGTAAAAAGATTTACAATACAATGAGTTATTTTCATAGATCCGGTAATCTCCGTCCTCTTTCAGATATCTGTAAATATGCATTAGTTGGAAATGTAAAATAGAATCGTCAGAGGGATCAAAATTATAACAGATTCATGTGTGGTCATAATTGTTAAGACAATAGATCATATGCAGCTGTGAATAATTGATCAAGACGGATATTTAAAAGTTCATTTTCATATAGAAATTATAAAAATCAGACTACGCAACCAAGCATTACGATAATGGGTATTGTTGCCAATAGAAATACTGGCTTTGGCTACAGTACTTTGGTACCATGTATATTTGCATATCGAAACTGAATTTTTTATTAAGGAAAAAGGAATTTTCAAAATTACAATTCCATCATTTTTTGCGAATGTATCCCTCATTGTAAAGTATGTGTGCACCAGTCATATCCCTTATCGAACTTCTATAATAGTGACGAAATTCGACCAGGAACTGGTCACTTACCGACAGACGATAATGGTTTCTGTCGATGCCAAGATGCTAATAGCCGGCAAGGTGATCCCTTTCTAACCGACACAATTCGGATCTGTAGTAGGACTCTACATTACGGACTGATGATAGGGTAGGAATCTACGTTATCGACAGACGATAAGCTAGATGTTCACATTATTATCATCATCAGATGTCGAAATCTAGATCGCCTTCAGCCAGAAAAGTATAAATCTGGATTACCTTCAGTCAATAAAGTCGAAATCTCTATTATTTGCCTAGAAGACTCAGTGCGTATGCGCATAACTAATGATGGTTAAATTAAAATTTGTAATAATGGTACTATTAATAAATACTAATACTAATAATAAACTGTAATAATGGTACTATTTACTTAGTAGCGCCATTTAACTGTAAAATGGAGGTGAACGTGGATGTAGTGATGTTGGTGGTGTATGTGGTGGTAATTTGGATGGTGGATGTGGTGATGGCGGTGGCCGTGGTTGAGGTCAATACGGTAGTTTATGTGGAGGATCTGTTGTATGTGGTATCCTATAGTAGTTTACTTACAGCTGAGGAAACACTTGCATGCGAATGTGTTCCGTGTGATAATGTCCAATTACGCTCTTCGAGTGCACAAGACAACGCAGATACATTCTTATGCGATAATTACCGGTAACAACTTATTGAGTGGTTGCATCTCAGCTCGGATACGAACATAGGTTTCACACAAAATGTTGAATTCGAATTTCGCACTCATTCCACTTAGCTATCCCCAATGTACCTATACTTGTAGAAAGTTCTAGACCATGCGCCAACCACAAACTGAAGGTAATCTAGATTCCTATCGTACCGATCGAAGGTAATATAGATTCCTACTCTACCGACGGCTTGTAACGTGAATGTCTATCTCATTGTCAGTCCGTAGTTTAGGTTCCTACGAGGCATTAGACACGAACCATTGTCGTATAACGGTAGGTGACCAGTCGCTAGTTTACTGTCGTTTAGTTTGGAACAGAACCATATTTCCGTACTCTCCTAGCTATACTACTCTAATAATATACTATTTTTGAATAGTTAATATTATCTCTATGGTAATTTGAATCTCAACCTGAATAAAAATCAGTGTGCTACACTTCATGAAATATATGCAAGCTTCCAAGCTGATCACTATAATGAAGGACCGCAACTCTTGTTATCGAGAGGAGAGTGTGCAGAGCATACGCCTCTACGTGTTATTGATTTCTGGAAACAAAGAAATCATTTAAATATGAACATGTTGACATTCGTTTGGAATTTGAGGCCAGTGACAATTTCCCGCTCCAATATCAGCATATTCCCTAATCTTACATGATAAAACTATTATAACCAGATTGCAAGAATTAAGTTGCAATTTAGGTGTGACTCATCTACACTCGAGTCGGCTAAACTTCTCCGAATTCACTCACGAGTATTAAATTTAGTAAGATTTCAATTTCATAAACAGGTTGAATATAAGTTCCATGCGAAAATAAACGGACAAATATCACATTGCATATTATCAACGAATAACAATTTAGATTATACTTTTGAATTCAAATTATTACTTAATTGCAACAATTGATCTCCATTGTCAATTTATTTATTTATTTTGTGTTATTATCAAACAAGAATTTGGATCATACTTCCAGAATCCAAGTTATTATTTGAACTTTGATAACTGACCTTAAAGGTCAAGTCATTAATCTAATTTTACTGCGAAAGTAACAAAATAACGCTGGTGGAATTTTTGCAATGAGGTTGACACTTTCGAATTGGTGTTTAAAGTTCATTACGAATGAGTCCGCAATCAGTAAGCAGTCATTCCAATTAATTCTGCGCAAATCTAAAAGAACTTTTTATTTCATCTGAATTCGCCTGATAATGAAATTTTATTCCGGATGGCATTGAATGATTCCGTACTTCAATCCGAATGATTCCGCATCGCTCGGAATAAAATTCTCATTCCATTTGAATTCTTTCAATAGAGGAAATTGATTCCGAATGATTTTGTGACATCCATTCCTCAGTCTGAATTCATCCGTTTCCATTCAAATACAAATTTCGGTTCATATGAATCCGCCGGATAACTTGATCAAACTTCGATTGATCCAGTGTTCTACTGGGAGCCGGTGTCACTTTCATAGATGGTAGTTGCTCCCAGTGGGACCCTGCGGTGGTTGTTTAACCGGTCTTTTATTATATATACTTCGTAAGAATATATATTTTCGAAAAAGTTCGGAATATTCATATTGAATTCATTCATTCATCACGGTCTCAAACGGACTGGATTCGGAATGTTTCGGAAAAATATTTTTCAGTCGGCGCGGCGTGCCTTAATGGTTAACTAGTGATTACCGGCTATTTTAAAGAAACCGCGCGGTCGGCTTTTTCGAAATCAAATGACTAATGAATACCGACGATTTTGAGCAACCGCTTGATCGAATGGTTTTCTGGAAGCCGAATAACTGAGTTTACGTTACAACAGATTCAACGAGCGCATGTACACGCGAGCAAGTATCCACGATCAGACAAACGAGAGATGACTACTGGCCAGCCATTAGTGACGGTTTGTCGATTTTGGCTTTCATAGCCTACTCGCGTTAAAGTTACAAAGCACAATAAATTCACTAACAGTAATTCAGGAAACTAAACCTCACCTGAGGGTATCCTTCTCCCAAAGATAAAGCTTCTACGTGGAATTTTTGTAAATCTTTGCCAATTTGTTGTTTAATCATTTCATAGTATTTTCATTTTGCTATTTTGTCTTTTTGTCGCTTTGTCATTTTCTCGTTTATCAGGGTTTCGTAGCCTCGGACGGAAGGGAGGGGGAGATTTGAAAGACTTAGGATAAACAGGGGTATTGCCGACATGCTTCTAGTGAACAATACTATGCAATAAAAATGCTTTTAATCATATTATTGAGACTTAAAATAGATAATTGCTCATGCGTAAATATTAACTTGTAGTACTTCCAGTGGTTATTTCCTTATGTTTGAGCAATATGAACAAAAAAAGAATATTCTGGAACTCTAGTAGATGTAATATATATTCGTAATATTCTTATCGTACCTTCAAATCCAGTAAAAGAATGAAGTTTGCAGAGGATTCTACGCACTTTTATTATTTACATCCATGATCTTATCATTGCTGTTTGTTTTCTTCATCCCTAGGAATATGCTTTCTGTGAATCTTCAATGTTCAATATCTATTTAATTAGTTTCGGATTTTCGAACGTCAAAAATCAATGACCGACACCCCATCAGAATGAATTTGGCAAAGTCGTGAAATGACCAACTGAACATAACCACACAATATCAAAGGTATTCCAAAGGTTATTTTACGAATAACCTTCTAAATTATTTTAAATTCAAAATAGTACAGGTGTGGTTCACTGAATGTGGGGTGTTGTTTCCTGAAAATATGGTCTCGTTCACTGAATTCAAGTAAATCAATTTAAAATAAATATAACAAGAGTTTGACAAAGAATAATTATATCAATGAGTACTGTCTGAAAACTGACCAAATTTGCCCTTGCACATGAATTCATCTTTGTTACCAGATAATAAACACATGAATTAATATTCTTCTTCTTATAGAAACGTTTTCTCAAGCTGTCGGTAATACCCCTTCCTACAATAAATTACCCTTTTTTTCAAGGAAAATAATTTTTCAAATTTCCTTTCTTTAAATTTTTCTTAAAGTTTTTTTTTAAATTTATCTTTTTTTTTAATTTTTTGTTTGAAATTTAAAAAAAAATGTCTTTGAAATTGTTTTGAAGTGAAACTTCTTAGGGAGCGGTATTGAATTTTTGCACGGGGAATGAATCCTTAAGAATCGTCACATCACGCTCGAGCGTCAGGTTATGTCACGTTCCAGCAAGGTAGCAGGTTGAGCGCGCGTATTCATGGAATTCAAGGAATTTACGTAATTCAAGAAATTCAGAAGAATCATGTAATTCAAGAAGTTCACCGAATTCATGGATTTCAATGAATTCGTAGAATTCAAGAAATTCGTAGAATTCAAAGAATTCTTGGAATTCAAGGATTTCATGTAATTCAAGGAATTCAGAAAAATCATTTAATTCAAGGAATTTACGTAATTCAAGAAATTTAGAAAAATCATGTTCCCGGGGACCCCGAGCTTGTGGATATGAGTGTTATTATATATGTACCTCAAAGCCGCATTCAGGACATAACATTAAGTGAAGGAGTTTTTCGAAACAGATACAAGCGTCTTCTTCGACTGATTTGATCTTCCAATTTGTCCGCGTTGAACAAGATATCTGCAACAAACATGCTTGCCGTCCTGATTCTACTTTACTTGTTGAAGGTAGTTACATGGGCAAAACTCGAGCTTACGGCCCTTGATGGTGCCACGCGTAACACCATGCCCATGGAGAAGAGCTTGCATATCAATTTGTATGCTCAGCGATTATACACCCTGCGCCGTGAAGGCGTGTGCAGACTTCTAAATCTCCAGTGTCTTCATAAACGAATTATTCTTGGTACAGCTCACATCGTCGCAAATGGAAGATATCCTCTCCTAAGAATGGTCCGGAAACACGAGATGATTGGTAAATGAGCGTTTCTCTACAAAGCCGCGGAGACGGTGCTTGAGACCCTTGGTCTATATTTTAACATCAGAAGTGAGGAAAGTACATTACTCCATCTAGATGCCTTACATCTAAACGCCCGAGTATAGAAAGCAGAGGTTGAAAAATTCCGCCAACAGCTCCTCGGCAAGAAAATGCGGGGAAACATTCACGGAAATGTACAAAATCAGCCCTTGTCGAAGGAGCTAACAATTGCTTGCCTCAGGTCATCAGGACATAATTTAGGTACAGAGGGTTTCATTTTCGTATTCTAGGTCGGTGTCATTTCCACCTTGGTATACCGTGACCGCATTTTATGCCAAGAAGATCCCAGCGATATGTGCAGACTTGCAGAGCGTGTCATGCACACGCTGAGTACCTATAACACATACTATCAGGGTGTCCCACTCCCGCGGGAACGACATTTCTCTACAGACATAATGCGGCCCTAAGAGTGCTTTATTACCATCTTTGTCGCTCTTACGGTGTTGGCCGCATCCCTGCCCTGTCGAACGGTCCGAGGAATATAGAGTCAATTCTCCGAAACGAGAAGTGCCACATTTTCTATAACGACGATTTTTGGACAGCAGACTCCGTTGCACACTCGGGGCCTGACATCGTTCTCCAAGACTTCGAGAAACGAACTATATTCGTGATCGAATTCTCGGCTCCGGCCAACTGCGACATCACTGCCAAGGAGAAGGAAAAGGAGGAAAGGTATCTAGACCTTGACTGGGCGCATGCTAAAAATATGGTAAGGCACTTTCGATATGGATACAGAAAGCTGTCATCATTTGGTCGCTTCATGTCTGCAAGACACACGAGGGTTTTTCCGATCTGTCTTTGTGATTTCATCGCACCCTGCGGCCACTCATTTCACTGTCGTGAGACGCTGACATAGCACCCGCTCCAAACGAAATCGCGTTGAAATGTTAGCTGTAACCACGTCTTACGACCGTGAGATAGGTGATTGAAGTCTGCGACAAATTCAATATGATGATCCGGCAAAAGCCTCGTGCACCCTGAGGACACGAAGTGACCCAAGGACGACGGCCTTCTGCATCTTCCCCGCAAGCGTCTTAGCATTTTGTTGACACGCAGGGATGCTTTTCAGGCTATTAACCAGTGACGGCTTGGCACCTGCAAGACCGCCGATGATCAGAATTATTAGCCTAACAGAATATTCCGAGTATAACTGGCGCAACTCCCTTACAAGGTCTTCATACCTCTTTATCTTTTTATTCTCCTTGGCTATGATGTTTTTGTCAGCTGGTGCCGAAAATTCCATAACTTCTCATTTTGGACAATTCATTGTATTTCCGTAGAAGCATTTACCGGACCGATACTAGGCCTAATGCCCTAAGAGTGACAGAGATGGTAATAAAGCACTCTCAGTGCCGCATTGTGCCTTTGGATGTAGGACGTTTCCGCATGAGTTGGACAACTGGACAGTATGTGTCCTAGATGCTCGGGATGTGCATGCCACGCTCTTCAGCTATCATCGGGAAGGTCTTGGCTTAAAATGTGGCTACGGTATGCTAGAGTGGAAATGACACCGTGTTGACATGCCAGAATGAAACTATCAGTGTCCGACTTCAATCCGGGCGATTTAAGGAAAGCAAACTTTAGCTCATAACGACATCGACTGATCCTTCACATTTCTGTGGAAGATGCCGTGCATCCACTTGTCGAGGAGCTGTTCGCAAAGGTTTTTTTCTGTGCTTTCTTAATCCGTGCCTTCAAGAGTGAATACTCGACATGGATAAGATTTGATGCATTTTGCTCACCCTTAATATTGCAGTCAAGGCCTAGTATTTCAGCAGCCTCCTCCGCTGCTTTGTACAGAAACGCTCCTTTGTCCACTTATTTGTGCTTCCTGACCATTTCAAGAAGACAGGCTCGTACTTCTGCGACTATATATGCTATATCCAGAATAATCCTGTTGCGAAGACATTCAAGATTCAGGACTTCGCGACCGCCTGGACGGCGTGAGATGTAGAGTACTACCGGGACGGCAAGCATGTTCATTGTAGATACTTTGTTCCTCGCCGACATGACAGTTCGGAAGACCAAATCTGCAGGATGAGTTGTTTGTATCCGCTTAGGAGAGTATTCTTCATAGATGTCACGTCCTGAATGCAGCTCTGTGTCACGCCCAGGTATGGCGACGAGCTTAGGCTTTTTGGGTATGCCATTAAGTTTTCCTCGCTTCAAATAAACCTTGGTGCATTTTTCAAACCCAAATTCCATTCCAATCTCGTGAGTGTATTCTTCGGCAATCCCTACAGCTTTTATTTTCAAAATGGATCTCATGATCATCCATGTAAAATACATAAGTGACCGTATGCTTTCGATTTCCAGATTTGCCGCAAAAGTACTTTCCAGAATGGCAAAGTGCGAGAGGTAATGGCAATAATGTAAGGCAAAAGAGGAGTGGGCTCATGGTGTCGCCTTGAAAGAAAATTCTCTGAAAGGTGACGGTGTTAGTTGTCACACGATGTTTTCTAGATGAGATAGTAAATCTTGTTTTTTAAAGCGGCATCAATCTCTCTATGCACCGCGGAAAGTGCGGATGAACCTTTAAGCTTTCCAAAAGACAGATAATAAGTCTATGGGATATTGAATCGAAAGAATTCCGGTAATCCTCCGACACTCGGCTACGCCTTTCTTTGAGACGCGTTGTTCGTATATTTCTCGCCACACAGGTCCGATTGTCCGAACAATCCTATCATTGAGGATAGCTGTGAAGATCTGTAATGTTGCAGTTTTCACCTGCAAATTACTTTGTTCTGTTTTTAATCTCATTCGTTTCTCTTGGAGGAAACTAACACGAGAACACGAGGCTCGATCGAGGGCCAACTGATTTGATTTCTCATATTTTATTTTTGTCTATCTTCTTTGAAATGTTTCATTATTTCTCTGTTGTTATACACACTCTCATGGGCTTTTCATACGGAGAACGAGTAAGGATCACTCTTGCTAATTCTTTTGGTTTTTGTCTTTTTTGTTTTCATTCAACGAGTTTTGAGGACGAGAGAAAAATGGAGGAAGGAGTGACTTCACTTGGAGCATCAACCACCATCAAGGATCAGCTGTACAGACTACGAGAACACAAGGCGGGTTGAAGCCGCACAGGCACAGGCGCAGCTGAGGGTTGTGCATCGGGGGTGGAATGTAGATGTGACTCCCGCATTCCAAATCCTGTACCTGTGGCGATTCAAATCTGACCGTCGAGGATTTGTCGCAGCCCCACTATCACCATCATTTTAGCATGAAGGTTCCCAGATCTCCCTCCAGCCACCATGACACTGCGCCAGCGCAGAAGACACATCTCGTCTACCTGCGCAGGAGGGGAGAAATTGGGCAGCCTGCGTACCGTCAAGCGAAGCGGACTCCTTGCCCTTTATCGTTCGAGTCTCATGAGAGGAAGTTTGGTCGCAATTTTGTTGACTCAATAGTTTTGGCCACAGAGTGGTATTTTGATTGATTCCGTGTTACAATTTGAATTGTGAGTCTGCCGTGGATTACATAAGGAGTTTCTCAGGATCTTCTGGAAAAGGTGGGGGGGATTTACTTTTACGTTTCGGTTATTTTAATGTAAAATAAATGTTTAATTTAACGTAATGTAAAGAAGGGGCCTATTTTTCTCATTTATTGTCCAGTGCGACACCTCGCTGTTTGTTATTTTCTCTTTCTGACGCATTTAATTCGTGAGAACTCTAAAATAAATATGATTTATATTATTTTACAACGTTCAAACAATGTTTATTTATTTGAGTCACCTCTCAGATCTGTCTTTGGTAGTTGAGTCTTTCAGGTACTTGCGCCACTTTCCGTAACTGCTGTGCTATGTCGGAATTACTTTTTTTAGTGTGTTGTTGTGTCTTTTCCTTTACTTCCAGGACGGCAAGTTGAGACTTGCCTGGCGCCATAATATAATCTAAATTCGAAGTCCTGGAAGAAATGGGCTTTAAACAAGTGATTGGCCTGTAATTCTTCGGGTCAGCTATGTTGCCAATCTTTGGAAGAAGTACTTTGCGTCCTTCCACCAACCACTCCGGAATAGGCTCTTCCGATTTTAGATATGAGATGAAAATGCGGATCAGATGCTGGTGCGTTGAAGGGAACTTCTTCCACCAGAAGGTCTGCATACTATCTGGTCCCGGAGCGGAATAGTTCTTCATGCCTCTGAATCCTTTTTTTACCTCCTCAGTTGTGATAGGTGGGCATTCTTCCTCAGGTGTTATGAGGGTATTGCAAAGCTCCTTGAAGCTATTTATGTTATTTGAGCCTTCTCTAAGTGGATGCTGGACTTCGTAGACTTCTCTCGAAAATGCTTAGACCTCCTGTGGTTTGTGCGGATGGTCGGCAGTAACTGGACGATCTTGGAAGAGTCCAGATGGGTCAGGGAAATACTGTTGGTTTCCTCTGACCCACCTCTCCCTCCATTCTAGACTTCTGCTAGAGTCGGATAGTACTTATGTTTTGTCAACAATGTGCTGTCTGATGGTCAGCAGCTTTCACTTCTCAAGTGTGTGATAACGGAATCGCAGTTCGCGCGCCAGATGTTATGTAGCCAATCACACACTGAATGCGGGACGCGTGCTCGCTTGCCCAGCCTATCTTTCTGGTTGGTTGATGTATTCGTCTTGTGGTCTTAGGATCGAGAGTTGGTTTTGTTTTACAGTTTGCATCCGCCAAAGCTCTCGCGGCATTATACACACCATAATTAATAGTCCAGAGATCTGATTCTTCGGAAGTGTACTTGATTTGCGACACGTGTATGTCCTTAAGATTCGCGTGTTATGCAATGATAAAAACAATGCTCATAATTGCATATTCTGCGAAAATAATTGTATTGACGATAACAAGTGCGCTTTACTGTCAAATAAAGTGACACTAAACTCTGGTTTCTCAACTACGTTCAATAATTCGCTTGATTAATTTTCTTTGTAAAATTAATTTACATGCTTTTGGACTTTCGAATTGGTGATGTCATTTCTCACATAGAAGAGTCACGTGAAATATCAAATTCTGTATTGATTATTTTTGGTCGGTCATCTTCGCTTCAAATAGATTCTGCCGAGCGCGCAAGTTGATGTCAAATGCAGACGATAATTTTTTCAACTTGATCAGTTTTAATTAAGGTCTTTCTTTGATCAATTCCAATTAAATTAACAGTTGCGCTTATTTTAAATTTCTCGTTACAAATGCAACAATTGTGTGTCTCAAAATGTCGAATACTTACATGTGCCTCGTTGAACAAGTGCAACTCGGTGAGCAGATTCAGAATTCTTTCAGTTCTGTATCAAAGGAGCCCAATTAGGGTTTGCCTGAAGCCCGACTAGAAACTCTGGAATCAAATTTCACTACATTTTAAGCACAAAGTGTTCAGTTCTTGAAAATTCCTCGTGCAGCAAAGTAATCTTACTTCGATGACAGATTTTACGACAAAGTCGAGGAATGGTACCAAGATGTTGAAAGGAAATACTTTAAAGTTCTTGACGCATTACCTCCGCTCAATACAACGACTTCTATAGCTAACTCGACTCACAATGTCATCGCAACTTCATCAACCAAGACGTTTTCTAAAATCATATTACCAACATCATTCGGTCATAATAACGAGTGGTCGTTATGAGGACAAGAGAATTCTTATCAATTCTCATTTAGCTCTCCTGTTTTCTTTGAAGCCTTTCAAGAACGAAACAGCAGCTGATCCATAAATCGGATGTATGAAGGTTCTTGATGTTATCATTCGAGCAGATTTCATATCTGTTTCTTACAAATTGTGATAGGGTAAATTTTTCATCCCTATCACTTCAAAAATCTTGAACATTAAGAGGGGATCCGTGAGAAATATTCAATCACGACAACCAAGAGCAAAGGTCACAACCTCGATTCAAGAGCGTTTACCAAAAATTGTTATGCGTCATGATTATTTATTCCTCCGTAAATGTCTGTTTTCATGCTACGGACACCGGCAACTGTCAAAATTTTGACCACATCAACAACTCCATGGTGACCAGCATTGGGTTCTGTCACGTTGGACGATTAACAGGGGTGACCGCGTTCTTCCTAATGCACCCTCGCTAAAGGAGCTATAACTAACTCATAATCCAACCTCACTTCCATCTATATGGTTACCGAACTCATTCCAACTAATGGCGGACTTTAAACATCCGGCCCACTCAGCGTCACATGACGTCGCCATCTTCTCCCGGCCTTTTTGCGTCATGTCACCGAGGCGTGGCCGTTGACAACAACTCTATGGCAACCAGGGTTGGATTCTGCCACGTTGAAGGATTGTCGGGGGTCCTTAACGCACGCTGGATCTAGGACTGATGACTAGCACGACTGACTAGCATAACCTGCACGACTCCATCATCTTCAACCGGCCTCTCAGCGCCATATCACTGAGGCGTGTCGTCACGACACTCATGCCATGACAATACGATTCTGGGTCACTCGACCTTGTTAGTAACTATGGAACCCGCCATATTACCTGGGCATGTGACGTCACGATCCTTACGCGGTAACAAAATGATCGGAAACCTGGCGAGTGTGGCCTCATCGGTCGTCGGATGGACTGTAAAATGAACCTATCAACTATGGAATACAGCCATTGCGGAGGAACTCTACCGAGCAAATGAAGAGTCGTAAGAATTGTAAGACTCGGTAACGTCACGACCATTGTCAAACTTCAGAATGCAGTTCTAGGAATATTGATGGCTTATTGACATCTGTATATATATATATATATATTTATGTCTATATATATATATATTGTTGCGAATGATTGTTTATAGTTCTAGTTAATGATTATTTAGTTTCCAGTTTTCCCGGTAGTTGCTTTGCGACCTTATATTTGTGAACACGCCTTAACACGAGCACCCTGCGAGTTTACGGTCGTCACTTCCGTTCTTGGTTTCTATTTGGTCGGAAGTGGGTGATTTTCACTGAGCAAATTGTGAAAACTATTACCTCATTGATACAAAAATTGATACGAAATATCTAATTGATACGAAAAGTTGATTCTGGAATTGGACCCTGTCCTAATTAGGCACATTAACTTTCATTGGAACTAACAAATTACGGTAATGTCAAAGGTAAATACATTATATATTCGGCAGGCAACGCAATGGTCGTTTTGATTTGACCATGTGATCCTCTTCAACTTTTCCGATACCATTGCCGAGCTTGACCTGTCTATCTTTTCTTGAGTGCTCTTTGTAAAATTGATTTATAGTTCTTTTGATCGGTAGCCGAGTCAGTGCGCAAGGTTTTCGCGATTGGATTTTTGTAGGGTTTTAGCGATAGAATTCTGTGTACCGATTTCACATAATGGCCACATGTCGAGATTCCGTGCCAACGACCACGTTGACGCGTTAGAGTATTTTCTCTAGTTCAAGCCGTAATTGCTAGTTTCCGAGCTATTCTAGTGGTAGAATCGCGTATGATTTGTCGCGAACATATTATAATGTTGTTGTAAACCCTAGGATCGTTATTTTGTCAATAATAAATGCCGAGTTATAGCATTTTCCTTATTACGTAAAATGGCCGTTGTGATTTAAAGAACAACCCCTGGGACACCTATCCTTATCCTTCCTTTTTTATCAATTCCAGGTTTTCTTTCCGCATTTATAAAGAAATATGGATCTCTTAGTTTCGTTATGGGTTATGCGAAATGAAAATCTGCCGGGCTAGAATTTAGACCTCCTCTTTCTTAAGCTAAGGGCCTGGCTGGCGCCGTAAAAATTAATAAATCTAGGAATAATACACCACACCGATATATTTATATTTTTCTTACTATGAGTTTAACTGCCATTAGCGTAAGAGCATTAAACCACCATCGCAAAATATTTGTAAAGGACCTCCTACTGCTTCTGTTGCTAAGAATACATATTTCGGTTGGACCTTACCCAGAAAGATTCAGAAGATTCCATCAAAAATGACCTTGACTTCGGAAGAACATGAATCTAAGGACTTTCTCGTTTCAAGTCAGTCACGAAATTCTCAAGGGCGATTTGTAGTTCGTCTTCCAATAAAGCTGAAGGTCAATAAATTTAGTAATACCTATCGTCCAGCTTTACGAATCCCTTATCGTACGGAGCGTCGCCACGAGCGCGACCTTTCGCTCTTAGAATCCTATGCTCGTTTCCTAGTGGCATATCGTAACCTTCTTCAACTAGGTTTAAACACAAAGTCATCACTTCGTCAGGATTCATCTCATTCCATTTTTCTACCACATCATGGAGTTTTGTTGCAAGGCAAACTCCACGAGAAAACTTCGATTGGTCTTTAATGGATCTCAATGTACAGAAACAGGATTTTATCTGAATGAAGGTCTTCACACTAGACGAACAATTCTTCTAAGCTTGATGGATATCTCGCTGCGCTAGAAACTCTTTTGGATCATTGTCTGTGCCGACGTGGAAAAAATGCACAGAAAAATTATTTTACACGGCGATGATCAAGATCTTTAACTGATTCTATGCAGACATTTGCCAGAAGAATGAAATCAAATCTTTCGTATCACTACACTGCTTTGCGGATTGTCTTGTGCTCCTTTTTGGGCACTTTGTTGTCTACAGCGATTTGCTTTTGATGAAGGTGATAAATATCTCTTAGCTGCAGCATCTATCTATCGCGTGACCTACATGAATAACGTCATCACAAGAGCTGATAGCTAGGATGAAGCCATCGCCCTTTAGAATCAAATACATAAGATCTTCACGATTCTGAATTGTTAGCAGTGAGACCACTTGACCTTCGAGCTTCTCCACAACCTCTCGATCTACAACCTCAGTAATCGTTTAATATTCTGGGTGTGACCTGGGTTCCTAAATGAATTGTCCTTATCTTCAAATCGAGTGTACGAACTACTTTAAATGTAATCACCAAGCGCTCAGTTGTCAGTGAAATAGCGCAACTCTTTGATCCATTGGGTTGGCTGAGTCCGGTCATAGTGAAAGCCAAGATCTGCATTCAGACTCTATGGCTTTTAAAGATCTGATGGGACGATCATGTTCGAAGCTTGGAGAGAGCCTACGAACCTTAAAACCATTGATCCTCAAACGTTCGCCTTAATTCAGAGATGTCTAACATGTCTTCGACATCGAGCTGTTATGCGACAGCAGCTTAAGGAAGACTTACCAGCCATTTGTTCCACACCTGCACCGGCCTTTTTCATTGAGGTGTGGACTATGCCGGACCTATCTATCATCGAATGACAAAAGGTCGTGGGCATGATTCATACAAGAGCTACATCGCATTCTTCATATGTTGCTCCACCATCTCATGGAGGTCGTTACGCGACACTCTCCAGTGACCAGGGAACCAGCTTCATTGGAGCTGACTCTCAGCTTAGATCCTTTTTCGCCGAGGCTTCTGAAGAATCTCAATTGATCGCTTCAGCCAATGCACCAGGCGGGACTGAGTAACGATTCCATCCACCAGGAGCTCCTCATTTTGGAGGTCTTTGGGAGGCAGCCGAGAAGTCAGATAAACATCATATTAGGCGCACGTAATCGGAGACTGAATCTTAGCCTTTGAGAAAATGGCAACCTTCCACGCTCAGGTCGAAGCTTGTCTCAATTTTTGGACGTTTCAGGCCAAGCCTAATGGCGAGCACCATATTCATCTATTGATACCAGTGATGAGGTTCTCATTCGTGATGAGAACCTGCCCGTTACCAAGTGGGCTCTTGAACACGTCATCCAGCTTCACCCAGAATCCGATAAACATGATCGTGTTATGTCTCTTCGAACAAAAATTGATGTTCTCAAAATGCCTTTCGTGAAAGTGTTTGTCCTCCCGAGAGCTGCGAATGTCTCCTCATAGTTTTCAAGCATAATTTGTGTGACGTAGTAATCAATTTATGGTTGCTAGTCTTAGACCTTACAGTAATTATTATACCATTAAGCCATTTCTCTTTCGGGGTAGGCGTGACTTGCTCGGTTGGAAAATAGTAGTGTGTATGGTGGGTATATAGGTATAAGGTAGATAGGTATATAGGTGTTAGGTATAGATATTTTAGATTGATCTGGAATTTTCGTGTTATTTATTCAAATGACACGTTCATTCCGCAACACTGCTCCGACCCAGGTTGCTTATCAATCTCTCTAGCGATCACCCCAGGTGAAGAGCCTCACAAAATTGTTATGTGTGGTTCCCCACTTGGGCCCATTTAGTATCCAAGGTCTCTGTTTCAGGCGTCATTCACTCTATTGTCTTTCTGTTTACAAACTATTTGTGCCACACTTTTCTGTCCTGGCATACTACTCTAGCTTCCTTCACGCCCATGCATTTTTTTATGCAAGCTCTCGTGTTTCTATGGCTTCTTATGTCTCTTCGGATAAGTGTGTCATTCACAGATTCTAACCATTCTTTTGGCGGTCTACCTCTGGGCATTCTGCCATTTACTTTATCTTCATACACTTGTTTCGTTAGTCGTTCATCTTTCATTCTTTCAACATGTCCGAACGATCTTAACTGATTTCTTTCCCATGTGTCAACTATTGTCTCTTTTGCACCACATTCTTTGAGGATTATCTCGTTTCAGACTTTGTCCATCAGTGTTTTTCCGCATATTGTGCGAAGTGGTTTCATGCCAATCGCGTTAATTTTACTCCTGTCCTTCTCTTGACAGGTCCATGTCTCGCTACTGTATAGTACAGTCGGTACGAATATAGAATTATGTATGGCCATTTTAGCTTTTTTTGATATGTTTTTATTACTAAGCATGGACCCTGCTCTTCCGATAACCTGCTTACCATTATTTATGCGCCTATCTAACTCCCCATCTATTTTTCCGTCGCTAGTGAATAGGCTACCCAGATATACGTACTTGTCAACTTGTTCTAATCTCTCATTATTTAGGACAATGTTGCACATTGTTTTCTCAGTTTTTCCTTCAAACACCATGGTTTTTGTTTTATTCACGTTAATTTTAAGGCCCATGTTCTTCATGCTTGTATTAAGTTTATTCAACATTCTTTGCAAGTCCTCGATTGGTTCTGCCATAATAATTTTGTTATCTGCGAAAGCTAACACACGTACCTTCACTGTTTCGAGATCTACACCTTCTTAGTCGAAGAGGGCCATTCTCAGACACTTATCCATAAATATGATAAATAGCCATGAGGACATAACGCATCCTTGTTTCATGCCTTGCATAATATCGCGCCAGTCACTCAGTTTTCCATTTACTCTTACACTCACTTTACTACCTGTATATATTGATTTTATTGCTTGTAGGACTTTCTTTCCTACTCTTAAGCTTTTTTCTGTGATTTGTCTTGAACTAAATATCTGATCTGTACACAATCTTCCTGGCATAAATCCACTTTGGACTTCCCATATCTTTTCTTCTGTAATTTTCATGACCCTACGAATGAGTATTTTTGAGTATATTTTACTTACGGTACTTAGTAAGCTGATACCTCTGTAATTACTGCAGTTGCTTTTATCTCCCTCTCGTTTGAATATTGGTACGATAATCGCTTTTCTCAAATCGTCTGGGACTTCTCCCATCTCGATACATAAATTTATCAATTCGCACAACCTGTGAGGTATGTACTCGCCACCGTATTTAAGCATTTCAACGGTAATACTGTCTACGCCAGCAGCCTTACCGTTTTTTAAGTTCTTAATTATATCTCTAACCTCAGTGACACAGACTTTTCCAATTGGATTTTCTAATGCATTATGATCTATGTCGCAGTTTTGTTACCCTATATCTTTACCTCCTAATAATTCTTCAAAAGAGTCGTTTAAAGCGTATACTATCCCGTCTATATCATACAGCATTTCACCTTTGCTGTTTCTCATGCAGACAAACTCTGTAGTTTTACTTTCTTTTATTTGTTTAAATAATAGTTTCATAATTCCTACAAAGCTGTTTTGTATTTTCTTCTCTTCTTCTCTTCTTCTGTTCTGATTTCATCTTTACTCTCCTTGACTAGTCGTTTAACTTTCCTCTTTTTGTCTTTGTAATCATTTTCGAGTCTATTTCTCTCCTCATTGCTAAGACCTGTGATGTTTAATGTTCTCTTGTGCGCTTTTTTATTTTCTTGCTGGGCTGCTTGAATTTCATCATTCCACCACGCATCACCAGACTTTCTTCCTACCAGTGCCATACCACACACTTCAATTGCAGTTTTAACAATGATATCCCATAACAAAGTCCACGCACCCTCTATATCTTTATTGCTTATAAACGCTTCCCAAGTTGCCCTATCTATGCGTTCGTTTAACTTATTTTGAAACTCTATTCGCACTTTCGGTTTCTGTAGATTTTCAATCTTTATTCGCGTTTGCTTCGTTTTTTTTGTTCTCTTTTTTCTCCATCCCCGCCCTAAGTGTATATTGGAGACTAAAAGGTAATCATCAGTATTGCATTCGGAACCCCTCATGACTCTTGTATCTTTGACTAGTTCTCTTAGTCTTTCATGCGCAATAACGAAGTCAATTACACTGCGGTTATTTCTTTTACACCAGGTGAACGTGTGGATCATTTTATGTCGAAACCAAGTATTGGTAATAAATAGGCCCTTTTCTGAGCATAAGCTAACTAATTTTTCCCCGTTATAATTTTTTCTTGTTGAATCCCAAAAAGTACCTAGCACCCTTTTTGTATCTGTATCCTGACGTTGGACGCAGACTCATCCGTTCATATCTCCTAGCAGAATTATTCTTTCACCTTGATCGCAAGTACTTATTGTATCATTTAAAGTGTCCCAGAAGGCGTCTTAGACTTCTCGCGGCTCACTGTCAACTGGGGCATAGCACGCTATGATAAATAATCTTCTGATTCCTACCTTCATTCTAACCCACAACAATCTGGACGATACATATCCTTGATCTTTGAGATACTGTCTTGCTTTTTCATTCATAATTAAACCGACCCCTTGACTACGATTTTATTCACTACCTACTCCTGACCATATTTCAAAACCGCGTTTCAACACCCTATTTTCTATGTTTCTACATTCGCAACCCTTTTTCTTCGTCTCAAGTACACATAAAAATTATCTCTATTTCTATACTTCTCATTCTTATCATAAATCATACACTTTAAATTGGGTATGCGTAGAACCTTCGTAAATTGCTTGTACGAATCAGTCATTGTCAAACTGATCAAAGGCACTCTTGTCTCATCGTTTCGGATTCAAGATACCTTATAATTTTGTATAAAATAATTATCAGAGTTTTATTGTTTTCAATAAAGACCACTCTTAGTAGAGAGTATTTGTTGTATTTTACTATATGCGCATTATAACATTAATTTCACCTAAAGTTCAAGTGATCAAAATGCGTATTTTAACAAATTTAAAAAAACCTAAATTTCGATTGCTCGCGAACAGAGCAGCAAATGATTATGTGTCTTGAGCGTGGACTGCCTGTTGAATTTAAGATGAATTCAGTAATTTCATTTTCATAATAAAAAAAAATTAAAGTGGTGTAAACTTATCATTATTAAGAAAATCATTTTCTGGTTATCAAATTTTACTATAAATAAATCCTTTTCTGTGGGACTTGTAAACTCTACAAATCCTTACTATGGGGGATTAAATTTGTCTGCCCAAGGAGAAGGTGAGTTTGGACCTGTCCCTGGTAAGGAGGCCTAAGAACTCTGGCGGATAGCGCCGACTTGGAATCTGGAGCGATGACGACCCCTGATGGGTAGGAGTTCGTGGTTAGTAAGGTGGAAGCATTAGCGTGAATTTGACCAAGCAGCGAATATCGGGTAGCCCTCGACTCCCAGAACAGCTCCCTAAGCTAAGACGTTAACTGTCGTGTCGAAGGCTCAGTGTTACCAGGTTATGGTGACTCATACGGGGTCCTGGGATACCGGGCAACCTCCCAGTGTAAATTTCTTCATCCTCACAAGCGGGACACTGTGGGGATGAATCCTTCAGTTCCCTAGCTACTCGTGGGAACAAAATAAATTCCAAAAACAAACAAGCACATGGAGGGGAGTCTTCAATGACCCCCTCCATGAATACTTCTTCTCTCGAGAAGATGAAGACAAACGAAGAGGTGAAATCACCTTCGGATCAACAAGGGGCCTGTACGGTTATTAGCACCTCGGGAAGGGCTCTTTAATTAGTCTCATAAACGATACTGAAGCCACTGAGGATGCTGGGACCAAAAACAGCCCTGGGAAAAAGAAGTATAGCAATGCTGCCAGAAGGAGGTACCATCGCCAGCAACTTCTGTTGCAAAGCGAAACAACACCTGAAACAGGGACCCCTTAATGGACCGGTCTGATAGCAGCACTCCTACCCAAGACAGAGAGGTTAAGAGGGGCAAGATTATTGATTCAACTGACTCATACAGCTTTGCCCTTTAAAGCCAGCTGAAATTGGCTGTCGTACCTGAGGGTTTCTCGCAAGAGGAGCTAAGCTCAGGACAAGCAATGGCTATCAAGGCAGCCCTCGAGAATAAGATTGCTGGGGTAAAACCTGGTGATATTACCGCGCGGTTTGAGGGCTGCCGTTTTGAAAAGAATTTACTTTCCGTCACCTGTTTAGATGAGATTTATAGGATATGGCTTATCGAGGCAGCAAGCAGTTTGAAAACATGGAAAGGTGCAAGAATTGAAGGTATAGATTCTAAGGACCTTCCCAAGCCTGCGAAATTTATGGCATGGATACCTAGGACTTTCGAGGAACCATCTCAACCATCCTCAAAATTTTGGCAGTCCAGAACTCCATGTTAAAAACGGAGAAGTGGACCATCATGGATGCCAAGAAAGACGCCAAAGTAACTTGATTCTTGAGTGTCTTTAGTGCGGAACCTTCGGTAGCATTAGAGAAGTATAGAGAAGCATAGAGAAAGTAAACTATAAAAAGTATCTGGGATTGAGAAGGATCCAGATAAAAATACTTTCAAACCCGAAGCAGCCCGCCAGAGGAATGGAAGAGCAGCTGCCCTCGGAACAACCAATTGATGACAATGTTTTCTAAATAAACAACGTTAAATCCTCGGATTTGAAGTTTATTCAAATAATCTTTACCACTGTAAATCTGCTTCGGCCATCTTAAGCAGATATATTACAGTGTAACATACGGATTTTGCTCTAATTTAAGCCCCTTGGTGTTGCAAGGCAGAAATAAAAGGTATAAGCCAGAGATAATCCAGACCCGCAGCCATCAGAGGAGTGGAGACGTTTGGTATAATACTGCAGTTCAAAAGGATGGCCACTGAGCATTGGACATGATACGAATGCGCATCATACAATATGGAACAGTGAGATCATGAACAATAGGGGTTTTTTAGATTACCTTCTGACTACCGATTTAACCATATTGAATCGCGGAAATACACCAACCTTTGTGGCATCTAGATGTGATGAGCGTAATGAAACTGCATATTGATGCGGTAGTAAAAATGGCCAAAGCAGCCGTTTGGGCTTGTAAAGGCGCAATTAGAAAAACCTGGGGACTCAAACCCAAAGTAGTTTACTGGTTATATATGGTAATCATTGAACAAATTATAACTTGTACGTCATTGATCTGGGTACCAAGAATCAGTTTGGTTAGTTTCAGGAAACAGCTGGAGAGCCTATAAAGGGTATTTTGTCCAACCACGGCATTGGAGTCCATCTTAGGTATGCCACCACTGTACCTTTTAATTAGGCTGAGAGCTGCAATGGAGACATACAGACTTTCCCTACGAGAGGGTCATAGAGATCCTGCTTTCTTTTATCTGCATGATTTAATAAAGAGCGTATTGTCAAGGGATAAAATTCTTTGCCTGCACTCTGATATCATGCTGAAAGAATACTCGTTCATGACGCCCTTTAAGCTAATCTTCGCGAAAAGGGAGGACTGGAGTAATGAGAAGAGGAGAAGCAACTTATTTGCAACGGGAAGACTCGTCTGGTATACAGACGGCTCTAAGGACTTCCCTGGCTCTGGAGCTGGAGTACTTGGGATGAAACCTAGTGCGGAGATAACAACCGCACTAGGCAAACTCACTACCGTATTTCAAGCTGAAATTGTGGCTATTAGAATATGCCTACATGAGATACGTAAACGTGGGTTTGTTAATCACCACATTTACTTTGAGAACTCTCCAATCGGAAGAGTTCACATCCAGAAAGCAGATATGCTTGCAAAAAGCGGGGCTACAAAAGCCCTCAACGGACCTGAACCATACTGTGGAGCTGCGTATGCCTCGTCTAAGCATGCCATCGAAAAATGGCTATTGGAGGAACACGCGAAGTATTGGAAGATGATTAAAGGCATGATACACTCTAAGAAGTTTATCAAAGAACCATGTTTAGGAAAGTTTAAAAAACTCCTAAGCATGGAAAGAAAACAGGTGAAAATAGTGGTTAAAATGCTCACGGGCCATTGCAGCTTAAAGGAGCACCTGACTAACATAAATATCGACAAGATCCTCGATGTCAAAAGTATGGCTTCCGTGAGAAGATAGCATATCTCATTCTTTGCGACTGTGATGTGCTTGTAAGCGTCAGAGTTAAGCATTTTAGAAATAATTTCTGTGAACCAGATGATGTAGTAGACATCCCCTATACGGCAATAGATGCCTATATGGCGGTAATCAGCCTCATCTGCGAGGATTATATTCAAGGGTATAGTAAAATATGTTACATTAAATAACCTCAGTGCTACGGGACTTAGATGACCCTGCCCATGTATAATAAGAATAATATACATGAGTGGACAGCCTGATAGTTATTAGTATTCATGAAACAATTAGGTAATTGTATATTACATCACAAGTAGAGTTAGGCACGTCTTTACACGGAGAGGTCAATGTTCGCAGGACGAGTAGTAAAACCATAGACAAATGCCGTGGTTTTCCAGGCCATCCTTACGAAAATAGAATTCTACGTGAAGACGTGTGTAGCCCTACGAGTCATGTACAATATTTCATTCGAAATCAGTATGTTATGAGACTAAAGGGCCCCCCGAAAAGTGAGCGTTGGATAGCCTTCACCCAAATGGTGCGAGAATGTCCTATGAAGTGAATGTTTTTTTTTCGTAATGATGATGATCACTGTCCGAACAATTTTCTGTCTTCTTTTCTCCATTTGTCAAATTTCCTGTGATTTTTCACTTTTAGATTTATGATCAGTGGTTATTTTTTGCATGATTGTGAGTGTATCACGATTGACAATTATATTATTACGCGACGTAATTGCAGATAATTAAATATTTCACGGATTCTATTGTTTTAGATGAAAACATACGATTGAAGTGGCAGTCAGCTGTTTGGGTTGTGATTGGTAATCTCGTATGGCGCAAAATTTTCAAAGTGGTTCGGTGCGAGGTAGAGTGTTGTATATATTAACTCTCTCTCTCTCTCTTTCGTTTTTCTTTATTCTGAAGAATTCTGTAGAATTCTTCTGAAAACATTAATTCTAATTTAATCAGGGACGGTCACTGTTTATTTGCAATAATGTACGAATTATCTAGGCTCACTCAAATTATTTGTTCTAATCTCATCAAATTTCGGAAAACATAGCCTACATTTTCATTTTTTCCATGCACTAAATTTCAGTGAGACAATATTGCATCTCGATCATGTTTAAATAAAAGAATTTTTTTTTTTCAAAGTTATTTTACGGTTTGATAAAACTTGAGCCTATCCGATTTAAATAGAAAAACACATTCGTATTTGCATTTTTGTTAAATGCTCAAAGCAAGGTGACGTTACCGCCGTAGGAGAAATTTTTTTTTGTGGTCGCATGCATACTTCCAACTAGATATTCAACTACATGAAATTTCAATGCCCTGCAGTACCCTAAATATGCACCAGACCCAAAAATGTTTTGGGACTTTTCGATTAAAATTTTTTTTTTCATCCGCCACTACAGGGAACGACATTAATCCTGGAACACCCTGTATATAAATTAAACGTTTGTCATAAAGACAACCGTGGGATTTCGCGGGGAGCAGCTGCTAATCTGAAAAACTGCACCCGCTCCCAGCGAAATCGCGATAAAATTTCAGCCGTAACCACGTCTCACGACCATCATATAGGTGGTTATAGACTGCGACGGATGCAATACGATGATCCGCCAAAAGTCTCTTGAACCCTGAGGACACGGAGCGACACAAGGACGACCGCCTTCTGCATCTTCCCCGCAAGCGTCTTAATATTTTGTTGACACACAGGGGTGCTTCTCAGGCTATTAACCAGTGAAAGCTTGGCACCGCCAAGAGCGCCGATGATCAGGACGATTAGCTTAACAGAATATTTCGGGTATAACCGTCGCAACTCCCTTATAAGATCTTTATACCTCTCTTTCTTCTCTTTCCCCTTGGCTATGACGTTTTTGTCAGCTGGTGCCGAAAATTCGATAACGAACATGGTTTATTTCTCGAAGTCAAGGAGAACTATGTCAGTCCTCGAGTGCGCAATAGAAACAATTGTCGAGAATATGAAGTTCCAGTATATACGGCACTTCTAATTTTCGACAATTGACTTTATTTCCCTAGGAGCGTTTAGCAGAGTGGTATTTGGGCTAATGCCGTAAGAGTGACAGAGATGGTAATAAAGCACTCTTAGTGCCGCATTGTGCCTTTGGATGTAGGTAGTTCCCGCATGAGCTGGACAACTAGATAGTACGTGTCCTAGATGCTCGGGGTGTGCATGACACGCTCTACAGCTATCATTGAGAATATATTGGCTCAAAATGTGGCGGCGGTATGCTACAGTGGAAATGACACCGTCTTGACATGCCAAAATGAAACTCTCCATGCCCGACTTCAATCCGGGTGATTTAAGGAAAGCATACGTTAGCTCCTACGACATCGACTGATCCTCCACATTTCTGTGAAAGATGCCCTGCATCCTCTTGTCGAGGAGCTGTTCGCGGAAGTTTTTCTCTTGTGCTTTCTTAATCCAGGCCTTCAGGAGTGAGTACTCGAGGTGGATAAGATTTCATGCATTTTGATCACCCCTGATATTTAAGTAAATGCCGAGTGTTTCAGCAGCCTCCTCCGCTGCTTTGTACAGAAACGCCCCTTGCCCGTTTCTTCGTGTTTCCTAACCATTTCAAGAAGAGGGTCTAGTCTATTTGCAACTATATGTGCTGTAGCCAGAATAATCCTGTTGTGAGGACATTCAAGATTCAGTATTCCGCGACCACCAAGTCTCGATATCAAGGGATCTGAGCTCGTCCTTTGTCCATGGAACCACTCCAAATCAATAGAGTACTACCGGGACGGCAAGCATGTTCGTTGCAGATACTTTGTTTCTCGCCGACAGTTCGGAAGACCAAATCTGCCGGATGAGACGTTTGTATCTGCTTCGGAGAGTATCCTTTATAGATGCCACGTCCTGAATGTGGCTCTGTGGCACGCCCATGTATGTATAGGTCTCTTCAGCGCTGGGGTGTCTTATAGCGCTTCTGTCGACAACCTCAGGGTCTTCGGGGATGCCATTAAGTTTTTCTTTCTTCAAATTAACCTTGGCACATTTCTCTGACCCGAACTCCCTTTCAATCTCTTGAGTGTACTCTTTGACAATGTCTAGAGCTAGATGTAGTTTCTCTTGATTTCTAGCATAGATCTTGAGATCATCCATGTAAAATATATGAGTGACCTTATGCTTTCGATCTCCAGGTTTGCCGCAGAGCTACTCTTCGGAATGGCGAAGTGAGAGAGATAGTGGCAATAATGTGAGGCGAAAGAGGAGAGACCTCATGGTGTCGCCCTGAAACACACCTCTCTGAAAGATGACACTGTTAGTGATCACACGATGTTTTCCAGATGAGATAGTAAATCTGGTTTTCCAAAGCGGCATTAATCTCTTTATGCACCTCACGATGTGTGGATGAACCTTTAAGCTTTCCAACAGACAGATGATAAGTCTCTGGGAGGTTGAATCGAAAGATTTCCTTTAATCAATCCAGGCCATCGATAGGAATCACTGATAGGATGCTGCGTCTTGACAAACACATCTATCGATGAGCAGGTTCTCCCGACACCCTGCTACGCCTTTCTTTGAGCCACGTTGTTCATACATCTCTCGTCACACAGGTCCAATTGTCCGAACAATCTTATCATTTAGGACAGCTGTGAAGATCTTATATAGTGTGTTCATACAAGTTATTGCCCTGTAATTCTTAGGGTCAGCTGAGTTGCCCGTCTTCGGCAGGAGCACTGTGCGCCCTTCCAACAACCACTCCGGAATAGGCTCTTCCGACTTTAAATATGAGGTGAAAATTCGGGCCAGATGCTGGTGGGTTGAAAGAAACTTCTTCCACCAGAAGGTCTTGATTCCAGCTGGCCCCGGAACGGAGTAGTTCTTCATGCCTCTCAATACTTTTTTTGAGTTTTCGGTAGTGATAGGTGGTCATTCCTCCTCAGCTGTTATGAGGGAATTGCACAGCTCCTTGAAGCTATTTATTTTCTATGAGCCTTCTTCAAGTGGGTGTTGGACTTCGTAAACTTCTCTCCAAAATGCTTCGACCTCCTCTGGTTTGGGCGGATGGTCGACAGTAACTGGAGGGTCTTGGAAGAGTCGAGATGGGTCAGACAAAAACTGTTGATTTTCTCTGACCCACCTCTGTCTCCGCCCTAGACTTCTCCTAGCGTTAGATAGTACTCGTATTCTGTCAACAATATGCTGCCTGATGGTCAGTAGCTTTTACTTATTGAGTGTGTATGACGGTTCCGCAGTTCGCACGCAAACTGTCGAACCTTGGCAGTGAAAGTCCTGCCGGATGTTATGTAGTCAATCACACACTTAATGCGGCACGCGTGCTGTCTTGCCCAGCCTATCTTTGCTCTGTGTTGATGTATTCGTCTTTTGATATTATGATCAACCGTTGGTTTTGTTTTACGGTTTGCATCTGCCAAAGTTCTCGCTGCATTGTATACACCACAATTGATAGGCCAGAGGTCGGATTCTTCGGAAAATCTCCACGAAGCTCATCATCCAGTTCAGTCAGATCTTTGGGCTTGGCAGAAACCTGAATGTTGAGGTTTCTTCGGGTCTTGAAGCTTCGGTCTTCCTCTATTGGATGTCTGTTCGCGGTTGGTCTCAGTGTCTCCTCTCTTTCTCTGTTGCCGGCTTGTTCTGGCTGCGGTTGAGTAGGCGCTCCGCTTATATAACCCCTTTTTCGGAGTTCCTCGGCACGGTTTCGCAGACGTTTATGCGAAGAATGCGAGAGCTCTGGGTGTTTCTTGCAGCACAGAGCATGCAGTCGCACCATGTAACCTTTTCGTTCAGGGGCCATACTGGTATCATAGCACTCCAGCAGGTCGTCCCTGAGTCGATTCGTCCACTCAAAAGTATTGAGATTCCGCCGGTGCATCACATTGACTCCATCTTGATTGCCTCCCCCAACACTAGGGTAGTCGGCATTGTTGTCCGACCCATTGTAGGGAGCCCTGCGCGTTTGATTGTTTTGAACCGCACTTACTACAACTATGTTTGGTGTTGTCATTGTTGTTCCCACGAGCAGCTAGGGAAAAGGGTTCGTCCAGCCTTGTGGAGCCCCGCGTGCAAGGATAAGGCTGATACTCGAGAGGTCACCGGGTATCCCAGAGTCACCGTTTGAGACACCTCACCCAGGTGCCATTCAGCTTTCGGCACGGTTGTTACGCCTTCGCTTAGGAGTTATTCCTTCGGGACCATCCCTGGAAAATTGTCGGCGACTGCTTATTAATTATTGTAACCATATTCAGCAGAAACCCTTGGTACAGGCACCCTTCATCCGCAACCCGAGGACGCGTTCGGTGGCTTTGTCATAGGCCCTTCGGTTCGATTCCCGAAGAATCAAAACCGAAACCGAATATATATATATATATATATATATATATATATATATATATATATATATATATATATACAGGGTGTTCAAAAGTTCGCGCATATGCACCACATAGCTCGAATACTGGTGAAAAACTAAAATCATATTTTAGAGCCCAAAAATGTTGAATACTCATTATTTTTTCAGATAAAAAAGGTCAAATTTAGCCAATCACGTTGCGTCTTTCAAAGTTAGGCAGTGGTGCTTCAATTTTTAACAAAATCCTCGACAGCACCCCATTCACGCTAAAAAGTTTTCTCGTTCACAACAATGACCTTTGAAAACAAATTCGCGACGACGAAACGTGAAATGATTTGAAAAATAATAAACCATCAAACTTGTTTTTAAAGGTCCTTATTGTGAACAAGAAAACTGTTTAGCGTGAATTGAGTTGCTGTTGAGTATTCAACATTTTTGAGAACTAAAATATGGTTTTTGATTTTTACCAGTATTTGGGCTATGTGCTCCTTATGCGCGAACTTTGGGACACCCTGTATATATATATGTCTACAGTACAGTTACAGAATGCATTGTGCGTTATTCAGTGGCCATCTGTGGAACTAGTAATCTGTCAGTGTAGGCGTGACACTACCCGATTTGGGTAGTGTTTCTAGGTGGATAGTTTCTTGTAGTAAATAACTACAATTTGGGCTCACCACACCCACGATGTGCCAACAGTACGCAGTATTCTCGAATGGTCGAGGTAAAGAGGTTTTAAAGAGGTTTAAAAGAGGTTTTAAACTATATTCCTAACTAATAAAGCATAAAATTATTAATTTGAAAGAGAGAATGGTACAATAGGAATAGGTTGATTGAATAGTTTGCTGGAAAAGCATGAACGGATTCAGGATTGAAAAGACGTACACTTATTCTAATAAAGATCGAGAAAAATATTCACATGAATGACATAGAAAGGTGGGACTTGAAAATAATAAATAGACAAACTTTAATTTGTAACATATAGAAAAAGATGTATGTGAATAAACAATTAAAAACTGCTGAAATAAAAAAGAGAGGATTCAGAACAACAAGTGAAGATTATATTCACAAAAACACAAAAACAGATAGACATAAATAGACTAAATAGGAATGTTCTTTTCGGAAAAAGTATTAAAATTCCGAGTTAAAATTGATCCCTAGATCGCAAGTGGATTCTACTCTACCTAATAGGACGTTATTGATTTCGTAATGAAAGATGATTAGAGTCACAGTTCTAGAACATGTAACAACTAAACTGTTTTCTAGATTAAGCGGCAGCTTATTCTTCAAAAACCATTCATAAAAATTGTCCAGATCATTCTGTAGCTGCAAAAAATCACCTATTTGCTTTATTCTCTTAAGTATTTTTGTATCGTCCACATATAATATCATTTTTGACAAGATCCTATCAGTTACATCATGACTGTAGACAATATAAAAATAGGTCCTAAATTTGAGCCTTGCAGGACTCCCGATTCAGGCAGATAGATTTCAGAAGAGTGACCTGCGAACTGAACATAGTGATTCTCATTTCTTAGAAAATTCTTCATTGGTATAACAAGATTAGTCGGTAGATATTCACCTAATTTTATTAATAATAGCCTGCTTCCCACTCTTTATCGCTTCTGAGGTATACTCTGTGAATTTACTCAAGTTTGTAACTATAGATTTTCTCGGTACAAACCCGTGCTGTGCAGGATTTAATGTGGTTCTAGATATGACGTAATAGTATCAGCTATACACATCTCGAATATTTTGGAAAAGTTGTTTAGAAATTGAAATAGAACGATAATGTTTTAGGTCAGATCTATCACGCCCTTAAATACTGGGCAAACGTTGGTGCCTTTCCATTGTGATGGATAAATTCCACTCTTGAAAGCAATATTATAAATATATGTGAATGGTTCAACTAACACTGGATAGCAGTCCCTAATAATAAAGCTGGGTATCCTGTCAATGCCAGCTGTATGTTTATTTGGCAATTTTTTTATTGCATTTTCTACTTGCATGTGCAGAATTTGATATTGATCTCAAAGAGATTCTTCCCTACCAAGTCATCACACCATCTATCATCTATCATATTTTTATTTTCCACATAGACGCTTTTAAAGTATTCTGCAAATGCTCCAAAAATCTCCCCCTCTTCCTACACTTCGGAGCCCTCATGCATCACGATTTCAGAAATTCTAGTTTCATTTTTTAACTATAGGACTATGTTCCAAATCTTCTCTGGATCAATCTGTAGATCGTTTTCTGCATTTGCTAAATAATTTTTACGATCATCTTTGGCTCTACTTTTTACTTCCTAGGGAGGAAAAAGTACTGTTTACTCCCTAGGGACTGAAAAGTGACGTCAGAGGTGAATAATGAAAATTAAACATCTATGAGCTCGCATTTCACGATGATCAGCCCACTCACCGTAAAAACTTTGAGGAAATTTTGGTTGCAGATAATAGAATTTTGCGGTTATTTATGGAAAGTTACTATATTTACCTGTACAATTAGCACAAATGACCGAAAATTTTCATAAATTTCCGGAAATTTATGGAAATTTTAAAAAATGAATTTTGGGTAATTTATGGTAAGTTATCATATTTACCGGTACAATTACCATTAATGACCGAAAATTTTCATAAATTTCCGGAAATTTATGGCAATTTTTAAAAATGAATTTTGGGTAATTTATGGTAAGTTATCATATTTACCGGTAAAATTACCATAAATAACCGAAAATTTCCATACATTTCCGGAAATTTATGGAAATTGTTTAAAATGAAGTTTGGGTAATTTATGGTGAGTTACCATATTTATCTGGAAAATTACCATAAAGGACCGAAAATTTCCATACATTTCCGGAAATTTATGGAAATTGTTTAAAATGAAGTTTGGGTAATTTATGGTGAGTTACCATATTTATCTGTAAAATTACCATAAAGGACCGATAATTTTGATAAACTTGCGCAAATTTATAGACGTGTTTAAATTGAATTTTGGAGAATTTATGGTAAGTTACCATAAATCAACTCTAAAATTACCAAAAATTTCCGGCAATTTTTCTATTGAATTTTTGATAATTTGGAATGAGTTAACATAAATTTTATACTTCCTCACTCAAAATCTAATACGGACTACAATCATGACTGTATTTCGATAAATGTCTGAAATCATAAATTTGTTATAAAAAATATCGTATTCGCCAAGGGGGAGAGGCACTTTTTCTCCCGCTAGGTGCATAATATTCTATTGCACGCTGCCTCCGAATCAAAGTGGTTTTGACAATCTATTTTAAACTTATAAAGGTGCATCATTTGTCACGCAGTTGCAATCTATTAGTAGAGTGGGATGGTGCACATCCTCATTCACCATAGAATCTGAAGTGATTTTTACTGTGCACATAGTATTTTTTTAAACTAAGTCTAAACATCTATTGTTATTGTTCAAGATTTTGTTGTATTCGGTTAAATCCAGAGATCCAGTGAGTTCACATAGCTCATCCGCCCTAATATCTGAGAGAAAACATTCAGAAGAATCATTGTAGTTTCTTACATTGAAATCTCCAGCAATAATAAATTTTCCCTGATGTAATGAACCTAACAAAGCCATTTCCTCTGTTAATAATACAAATTCGTCAAACTTTAACGACGGGGGTATATATAGAACAACTATCATTACAGAATAGAAGTTTTTAGATATTTTTGTAGCAACCATATTTATGGTAGGACAATGATTTTTCAAACTAATCAATGGTATTTCTATTGACTTTCGATGTGTATTTATTGCTATTAGAGCTCCCACACCACTTCTCCCTATTCTATCATCTCGGTAGAATACATATTTATTTATTTTGAATAGTTCTGTAGAGTAAACCCTTGGGCTCACCCAAGTTTCTGTCAATAAAATTAAATCAAAATTGTTATCAATTTTTTTTTTTGTTATTGTAAATCAAAAGTTGCTGTGAACGAACGAACCTGCTCCATCTTTGTATTTAACCCTCAAACATTCTGATAGTAAATACTTAGTTTTTTCTCGCTTTGCATTTTTGACTTCCACTAGAGTTTTCTTCTTGTCTTCTTTTCCGATCATGACAGGAACTCCTTGCCGATATGCGATTCGAAGATCCGCTTTCCCCTCTAAAATTCTCTTGGACAACTCCTGATATACATTTTGAAGTTTCGCTTTCTGCATTTTTGTTCTGTCTGAAGTGCATCGAATTCCCTGTAGAATCCCCACTTTCTGGCCCTTCAATACTGTCGATATAGTTTTGTGTAGGTTTCTCGTCTGCATCTCCGTTTCTAAGATTAACTTTATCGGCCTTGGATTCGTTCTGTTCTATAATATTTGGCCATTTCTGTAGAATTGTTTACCTTCCAGTACAACCTCAGAGTCAAAACATTTCATAATTTTCAAAAAGTTTTCAGACTCACTCTTCTTATTTGCAGTGTCCTTTTTCTCCCCATCAACTTCTGCCGCACCGAAAATTACGAGTTTGTATCTTCTGCTATTTCTATCTTCCAGTTCATGGAAACAGGAATTACAATTACTTGCACCATCCTGGACCACAAATATTGTTTCGCTCGCCGTGATTTCTACCTGGCTAACTCGCTCCTCAAATGCAGGAAATCGATATTCCATATTTTTAATTCTCCCATCAATGACTTTGTAGATTTTTTGAATATTATAAATGTGATGTTTCACTTTCTCAAAGCCTTTGCCCATTGCCTGCCCTTCACTATCGATTTTGTTCTCTAATCTGTTCAATATCTCATCAAGCATTTCCTTAAGAGACGCAAAGTCAACAACATCTATGTCGTCACTTTTCGTCGAATTCGCAGGTGAATTTGTACGAGCGCCACAGCAAGAGACAAGCGAATCATCTTTCCTCTTCCTCACCCTCGATCCATAATTTAAATGACATGTATTTTGGCATCTAGAACACCTATATATATATATATATATATTTATATATATATATATATATATATATATATATATTATATCGGTATTCGGTTTTGATTCCTTGGGATTCGAACCGAAGGGCCTATGACAAAGCCACCGGACGCGTCCTCGGGTTGCGGATAGAGGGTCCCTGTACCAAGGGTTTCTGCTGAATATGGTTACAATAATTAATAAGCAGTCGCGGACAATTGTCCAGGGATGGTCCCGAAGGAATAACCCCCAAGCGGAGGCGTAACAACCGTGCCGAAAGCTGAATGGCACCTGGGTGTGGTGTCTCAAACGGTGACTCTGGGATACCGGGCGACCTCTCAGAGTATCAGCCTTATCCTTGCACGCGGGGCTCTACAAGGATGGACTAACCCTTTTCCCTAGCTGCTCGTGGGAACAACAATGACAACACCAAACATAGTTGTAGGAAGTGCGGTTCAAAACAATCGAACGCGCAGGGCTCCCGACAATGGGTCGGACAACAATGCCGACTACCCTAGAGTTGGGGGAGCCAATCAAGACGGAGTCAATGCGATTGACGGGCGGAATCTCGTTACTTTTGAGTGGACGGATCGACTCAGGGACGACCTGCTGGAGTGCTATGATACCAGTATGGCCCCTGAACGAAAAGGTTACATGGCGCGACTGCATGCTCTGTGGTGCGAGAAACACCCAGAGCTCTCGGATTTTTCGCAAAAACGGCTGCGAAACCGTGCCGAGGACCTCCGGAAAAGGGGTTATATAAGCGGAGCGCCTACACAACCGCAGCCAGAACAAGCCGGCAACAGAGAAAGAGAGGCGACACTGAGACCAGCCTCGAACAGGCATCCAATAGAGGGAGAACGATGCTTCAAGACCCGGAGAAACATCAACATTCAGGTTTCTCCCAAGCCCAAAGATCTGACTGAACTGGATGATGAGCTTCGTGGAGATTTTTCCGAAGAATCCGACCTCTGGACTATCAATTGTAGTGTGTACAATGCAGCGAGAACTTTGGCAGATGCAAACCGTAAAACAAAACCAACGGTTGATCATAAGACCAAAAGACGAATGCATCAACTTAGCACAAAGATAGGCTGGGCAAGACAGTACGCGTCCCGCATTCAGTGTGTGATTGACTACATAACATCTGGCAGGACTTTCACTGCCAAGGTTCGACAGTTCAAGCGCGAACTGCGGATCCGTCATCACACAATCAACAAGTCAAAGCTACTGACCATCAGGCAGCATATTGTTGACAGAATACGAGTACTATCTGACGCTAGGAGAAGTCTAGAGCGGAGAGAGAGGTGGGTCAGAGAAAATCAACAGTTTTCGTCTGACCCATCTCGACTCTTCCAAGACCCTCCAGTTACTGTCGACCATCCGCCCAAACCAGAGGAGGTCGAAGCATTTTGGAGAGAAGTCTACGAAGTCCAACATCCACTTAAAGAAGGCTCAAAGAACATACACAGCTTCAAGGAGCTGTGCAATGCCCTCATCACAGCTGAGGAGGAATGCCCACCTATCACTACCGAGGAGGTGAAAAACGTATTAAGAGGCATGAAGAACTATTCCGCTCCGGGACCAGATGGCATCAAGACCTTCTGGTGGAAGAAGTTTCCTTCAACCCACCAGCATCTGGCCCGAATTTTTACCTCATATCTAAAGTCGGAAGAGCCTATTCCGGGGTGGTTGGTGGAAGGGCGCACACTGCTCCTGCCGAAGACGGGCAACTTAGCTGACCCTAAGAATTACAGGCCAATAACTTGTCTGAACACACTGTATAAGATCTTCACAGCTATCCTAAATGATAGGATTGTTCGGACAATTGGACCTGTATGGCGAGAGATGTATGAACAACGTGGCTCAAAGAAAGGCGTAGCGGGATGTCGGGAGAACTTGCTCATCGATAGATGTGTCTGTAAAGACGCAGCATACTATCAGCGATTTCTATCGATGGCCTGGATTGATTACCGGAAAGCTTTCGATTCAACCTCCCATAGACTTATCATCTGTCTGTTGGAAAGCCTAAAGGTTCATCCACACATCGTGAGGTGCATAGAGACATTAATGCCGCTTTGGAAAACCAGATTTACTATCTCATCTGGAAAACATCGTGTGATCACTAACAGTATCACCTTTCAGAGAGGTGTATTTCAGGGCGACACCATGAGCCCTCTCCTCTTTTGCCTCACATTATTGCCACTATCTCTCGCACTTCGCCATTCCGAAGGGTATCTCTGCGGAAAACCTGGAAACCGAAAGCATAAGGTCACTCATGTATTTTACATGGATGATCTTAAGATCTATGCTAGGAATCAAGAGAAACTACATCTAGCTCTGAAAATTGTCAAAGAGTACACTCAAGAGATTGGAATGGAATTCGGGTTAGAGAAATGCGCCAAGGTTAATTTGAAGAAAGGAAAACTTAATGGCATCCCCGAAGATCCTGAGCTCGTTGACAGAAGCGCTATACGACACCTTTGCGCTGGAGAGACCTATACATACCTGGGCGTGCCACAGAGCCGCATTCAGGACGCGACATCTATAAAGGATACTCTCCGATGCAGATACAAACGTCTCATCCGGCAGATTTGGTCTTCCGAACTGTCGGCGAGAAACAAAGTATCTGCAACGAACATGCTTGCCGTCCCGGTAGTACTCTATTCATTTGGAGTGGTTCCATGGACGAAGGACGAGCTCAGATCCCTTGATATCGGGACGCGAAAGGTTTTGCACATGAACAAGAGCATGCACCTTAAGTCTTCTGTTCCGCGACTTTACATCTCACGCCGCCTAGGTGGTCGCGGAATACTGAATCTTGAATGTCTTCACAACAGACTCATTCTGGGTACAGCACATATAGTTGCAAATGGACAAGACCCTCTTCTTAAAATGGTCAGGAAACACGAAGAAGTGGGAAAAGGGGCGTTTCTGTACAAAGCAGCGGAGGAGGCTGCTGAAACACTCGGCCTTGACTTCAATATTAGGGGTGAGCAAAATGCATCAAATCTTATCCATCTTGAATACTCACTCCTGAAGGCCCGGATTAAGAAAGCACAGGAGAAAAACTTCCACGAACAGCTCCTCGACAAGAGGATGCACGGCATCTTCCACAGAAATGTGGAAGATCAGTCGATGTCGTATGAGCTAACGTTTGCTTTCCTTAGATCACCCGGATTGAAGTCGGGCACGGAGGGCTTCATTTTGGCATGTCAAGACGGTGTCATTTCCACTCTAGCATACCGTCGCCACATTTTGAGCCAAGACATTCCCGATGATAGTTGCAGAGCGTGTCATGCACACCCCGAGCATCTAGGACACATACTATCTAGTTGTCCAACTCATGCGGGAACGACCTACATCCAAAGGCACAATGCGGCACTAAGAGTGCTTTATTACCATCTCTGTCACTCTTATGGCATTAGCCCAAATACCTCTCCGCTAAACGCTCCTAGAGAAATAGAGTCAATTGTCGAAAATGAGAAGTGCCGCATATACTGGAACTTCATATTCTCGACAATTGTTTCTGTTGCGCACTCGAGGCCTGACATAGTTCTCCTTGACTTCGAGAAACGAACCATGTTCGTTATCGAATTTTCGGCACCAGCTGACAAAAACGTCACAGCCAAGGAGAAAGAAAAGAAAGAGAGGTATAAAGACCTTATAAGGGAGTTGCGACGGTTATACCCGGAATATTCTGTTAAGCTAATCGTCTTGATCATCGGCGCTCTTGGAAGTGCCAAGGTTTCACTGGTTAATAGCCTGAAAAGCATCCCTGCGTGTCAAAAAAAATGCTGAGACACTTGCGGGGAAAATGCAGAAGGCGGTCGTCCTTGGGTCGCTCCGTGTCCTCAGGGTGCACGAGACTTTTGCCGGACCATCGTATTGAGTTCGTCGCAGATTGTAACCACCTATCTCACGGTCGTGAGACGTGGTTACAGCTGAAATTTTACCGCGATTTCGCTGGGAGCGGGTGCAATTTTTCAGATTAGCACCCGCTCCCGGCGAAATCCTGCGGTTGTCCTTATGACAAACTTTTAACTATATATATATATAACGGTCGAATTAAATTCGACTCTTCGCTGCACTGTTTATAATGACATACCTTAACTCCTGGTATTAAAAGCAGAGTTTTTTGCCAGTGTTACAACCAACACACACATGTATCACTGAACCATCAACTCAATGCTAGGTACTTCACTACCACAACCATACAGCACCCAAACGCTAACACATTTTGAGGATAGATACCCAACAACTACACCTGCGTCAATTCCACTCAAGAATAAGATCCGTATCCGTCCTTAATTATCCAAATCACTTAAAAGAGACTCAAAGATTCAAATTATCCGTCAAAATCATCCAAATCACTTAACAGAGACTCGAAGCACATCCTCCACATACTCAGTACCAATATATCCGAAAAATCAGCCAACAGGATAATTAATTACATGCGAGATGACGCGACACAGTTCCACTCACGAGCCGCCATTTCTAATTTTTTGTAAAGCATACGCCGTGAATATTGATAAAGGGATAGGAAACGATAAATATATATGGAAAAGCAACACGCTGGTTCACAAAAAGTGAACTGATGAAGAAAAAAAATTATTATTTTGACAAAAAACTAGAAAAAAAAATTATTTGCATGACGTAAAAAAGTTGACGTTAGAAAAACAGGCAAGATAAACTTGTTCTAAACGATATAGCAAAAAAAATGGTAAACTGGCATGGAAAAAACAAGATTCAGCAATATAGGTAGACGATTTTATATATACTCCTTCTAGACAAATATAGACAATAGACGAGACCAAAAGAGAGATATAAACACAAACACTCTGGAAGATTTTGGAAGATTTTTTAGATATTCTAAAGTTCCACGTGAGATATCTCAAAAATTGCAATATCTAATGTGGAACTGTTAAATATTCCTAAAACATTTCAAAAACATCCTATATATATATATGTCGTAGCCCACTAGCCGACCCAGTCGGTTAGCCGACTAGCTGGCTAGTCGGCTAATAAACGCTGAGTAGCCGACTGTATAGCTACACCTGCTCACGTTGGCCGCTCGTCGCATGACCAGCGGCCAGTCGTCTATTGGACTAGAGCGTTTCAGCCCAGTAGACGACTATGTTGACCGTTAAAGCACGATCTGAGTCCAGTCTCTTATGCTCTATAGAGTATATTTCTCCCACCCTACTAATTCCAAATTTGAGTTGATGTTGCATGCCATTAGTGTCTTCAGATCACAGTACGTGTTCTATAGTTGAGTGAGCATCATCTGTTTGAAATTGTGAGTTTAAAAATGAACGAAAGTATCGTAAATCGCGTTGAATTTGAGAAGTTTGGAGAGTTTTACAATAAACAAAATAGCAACCGATCTGTGTGGGACAAAGCACAACTGCAAAACGTAGTTAAAACGTTACGAGATTTTGAAGGAGTGGATTCACGAAAAAGTTCGTCTTACTATCACTGCTGCAAACTTTATGAACTTGTCAAAATCGGGAGTGAATTTCGCGTAATTTTAAAACGAAAAAATGAAAGTGATCTTTTAATATACGTAATTGCAGTTGATGATTATTTCGAAAAATTATTGGAAGCACATGTTCAAAGAAAATCAATGTGAAACGAAACGTTGCGCTTGTTTTAAAGCTGGTGTATTATGCAATTCGCGTTGTCATAGGAGTTCACCTTGTTGTAACAAATGAACATAAATAAAACGAAATACTTCAAGAAAATAATTTTTTTTTATCATTCTTTTTTTCAAAGTTCAAATTTTATGTCGGCTTTAGGGTAAATCTAACTAAAAATTGTCCTGAACTTTTATGACTACTTGAGGGCAACTTGTATGATAATTGTATTATATTATTATATTTTATTATATTATGCATTATTATAAGCTTATATAATTATAATATTATAATATTAAGAAACATCAACTCAAATCAATAATAATATAATTAATAAGTCAATTATTTATTATATTAATATTATATCATATATTATTAGAATATTATTAAACATCAACTCAAATCAATATTTATTAAATCAATTGTATTATTATTAGTATATGATACATTATTCTAATATTATAATATATAATATTAGTATACACTAGTCTACACTAATGATATAATAATGACTAAGATTTCTTCATTTTTAATGTAGGAAATTAAACTTCGTCTACTCAAAAATAGAATTAAAGTTCGATTTTGAACTATACAGAATTGTCAGTGTAAATTTAACAATTTTATCAGGTCTTGAATAAAAAAGCACTGAAAAAAGACGCAATATTCTTTTCTACTTTTCCTTGCCCATTTCAAGAATCTGAGAATTTTCATTTAAGATTTTCTTACTAACAAACTTTATGTCCCAACACTATATAAATTAAATTATGAATGGGTTAAAATTTCTAGTGAGAACTCTTTTTATTATTTTTTACACAAAATATTACATGGTAAACAAATGATAAATCTCAATTCTTAAAATATGTGATGAATCGTTCGCATAGTCGTCTACTGGGCTGAAACGCTCCAGTCCAATAGACGACTAGCGGCTGGTCATGCGACGAGCGGCCCACGTGAGCAGGTGCAGGTATACAGTCGGCTACTCAGCGTTTGTTAGCCGACTAGCCAGCTAGTCGGCTAACCGACTGGGTCGGCTACTGGGCTACGACATATATATATATATATATATATATATATATATATATATATTAAATTTTCGTCTCGATCTGATATCCCGCATACATCCCTACGATGCTCTCAGGATGTCTCGGTATATAAATCGGATATATTTAGATATAAGGTATCCGGGGATATTCTTTTGCTATGAAGGATTACATTAACAAACGGATAAAAAAAGATTTACATGGACAAACGAAGGATAGTCTACTAATTTCGAAAAAAAGGGATACTGTGCAATCCAGTTCTCAGTTTCTTTAATGTCAAGAACAATCATATAGAAGAGAACTGGATGGATTGTGCTGCGCGCGCTTGCATGATCTAGCATAAAATAAATGGAGCGAGACATGTTTCACACTTTCACAGCTAGCTTTAACATGTGTGTGTACATTGCTATCCCGATAACTGCAAGAGCAAATTAAGCAGCTCAGACGAGTCTCTGAAAGTCCGATACAAACGGACGGTCGCGCAAACGGATAAAATGAGGCCAAACGGTTACCTAGCCACAGAGATGTTGCAGTGTGATTTAATTCAAATAAAAAAGATGAATGTAGCATTACAAAATTTCATCAAAAATCACCTCCTTATTAATAACGATCCCTTAAACCCGTGAGACGCGTTTTTAGGGTAACGAGCGGGAAATATTCAGTGATACCATACAATAAAAGGGAGTGAAAAGATGCGGTATCTTGACTTTTGATCCTTATATACAAAAGTTTTCAAATAGATGAAATTCGCTGTTGGCAATCCAGACATATATACGGCGTAGATGACTCTACATAAAACATCCACAGGGTCCGTCAATATGAATATAAACAGTTCCGAGGGTTTGACTAAATGCCGAATATTACCCAGCGAACATGAAATATGTTAGTAACAGGTTGGTAATCAGCAAGTAACTATGTTATCCCCCGAACTCTGTAAAAAATTCTGCAACAGATGTTGAAACAGTGAAGCACTGCAAGTTCCAGAGGGTACTTTTTCGAAAAGTTTATCTTTAATTGTTCAAACAAGTTTTTTGAAACCAAAGGGCATGACGAAACCCTCGTATGTCTTGAGGACAAAAACCGCAGGAGCGACAAAGATCGTTCCCGCGTGAGTGGGACACTCGATGGTATATGTTCTAGGTACTTAGCCTGTGCATGACATGCTCTGCACCTATCCCTGGGAACTTCTTGACATAAAATGCAATTACGGTATACTATGGTGGACATGACACCGTCTTGGCATGCGAAAATAGAAACTCTCTGTAACTGAATTAAGTCATGATGATCTGAGGAAAGCAAAAGGCAACTTCTTTTACAAGGGCTGATTCTCTACATTTCGATAAAAGTTTCCGCACATTTTCTTGTCGAGGAGCTTATTGGCGGAAGCTTTCAACTTCGGCTTTCTTTACTTGGGCTTTTAGAAGTGAGGTATCTAGATGCAGTAATACACTTTCATTACTTCTAGTGTTAAGATTTAGGCCAAGGGTATCGGCCGCCTGTTAAGCGGTTTTTTAAAGGAACGACGATGTACCTAGGATAATTCGGTTATGAAGACATTGGAGATTTAGAAGTTCGCACCCGCATTGACGGCGTGGGTTGTACAATCGCGGAAGGGCCAAATTGATATTTCAATATCTTCTGCAAATCCTTGATCTACGCTTAACAATGTCAAAGGTCGTGAGTTCGTGCTTTGCCAATGGAACCAGAAGTTCTTGATACTATCTGGTCCGGCAGCAGAAAAGTTCTTCGTGCCCGTTTTTTACCTCTTCGGCGCTGATTGATGGACATTCCTCCTCATATGTTATGAGGTTGTCGCAAAACTCCTTGAAGCGGATAATATTCTCTGTGTAAACATGCTATTTACGCAGTGGGGTCTTGTAACTCTCTCTTCGGAATGTCTCTGCTTCGTCGGGCTTGGGTGTATTTTTTGACAGAAATAGGGAGATCGCTGAATGAGCGCGATGGGTCAGCGAGAAACTGTTGATTCTCGCTGACCCATACCTCCCTTTTCTGTATTCTCCTCCTTTCGTGAGATAACACCCGTATTTCTTCAACAATGTGCTGCTTGTTTGTTAGCAGCTTTCACTTGTTCAGTGTGTGATGGTAGATCCTCAGTTCGTGGGCAAACTTTTCGACACTTTCCGTGGACCGTTTCCAAGATGACATGTAGTCAGTTATACACTGAACGCGGGACGCATTCTGTCTTGCCCATCCAACACTCTTGTTCAGTTTATGCAAGCATCTTTTGGTCTTTGGATCCGTCGTCGGTTTGAGCCTTCCATTAGAATCAGCCAAAGCTCTCGCCGCGCCATAAACGGAGAAAAATATATATTAGGACTCAATATCTGGATTATTAACTATAGGACAATGATCTAGATTTTTAGGTGTAATATCTTGATATGAAAATTTAATGTCAGATAGTAAATTTTAATATCTCAATATTTTTATATTTATGGTTTTCAATAGCTGGATATTGAATTTCAATATCAAAATATTCCAGTTTAATGCCTAGATCGTTGGATGTTAATGTTCCTCCTTGTTCTGAAATCGCAATCATCGCGCAGGAGGTGCCTCCTTAATGTCGCCTCCTCCTCTCTGCCAGCGGCTTGTTCATACAGAGGTTGGGAAAGCACTCTGTGTACATATCCAGTTTTCGAGGGGTAGACAGCTTGATTTCGCAAAAACTGGTGCAAAACATGCTGAAGCTTTGGGCCTTTCTGGTACAACAGAGTGTGCAAACGCGCCTTATAGTTATAGTTCGTCTCCAAGACATCGATGTCTGGCTGCGTCTCAAAACTGAGACGAGACATAAGACAATGTCTCACTTTTATGGTTTCAATATGGTGATTTCAAGTCGGCGTAACTTGTCTCAAGACGAACCTTTTCGACTCAGAAATGAGACCTCGAATGAGACTGTTAACAGATGCGAAGGATTAAAATTAATGAATGAAAATTTTTTAAATATTAAATTAGTTATTTTTAATTTAAAAATTCAGAATCTGTGGGTCTGAACGAGTATAACCCGGAAAAATTTTCCTCTCAAAAATGAAAATTGTAATTTTCTATAAGGATCTCCTAAGCCGTTAGAAATACGTAAAAACAAACAACATTTTTGGTATCGTCGTCGACCAAGTATAATACAAATGGAAATCTATAAATTAATTGATTCAATATATATATATATATATATATTGTGTAAAAATATACAAAATTGTTCAATTATTAACAAAGATTAGCTTTTATGACAGTCAGAATGACCCTTTTTTCAGGGCAGGTATATACTCGAAGTTATAAACCGCTCGACTTGAAGTCATAAAAATTCGACTCAAGATATAAATGTATGTCTTCAAGACATAGAAACTTGTCTCCCAGACATAAATTGAAGTTTGGCTCCGTCTCAATAAGGACACATGCTGGAGTCGAACTTTTCGACTTCAGCATGTCTTGATTGGGGGAAATTCAAGTCGAAACCAAGTCGAAGAATTTTTACTCGGGTCAACAGGGATAATGCTGGCATCATAGCAGTCCAGCAAATCATCTTCGAGTCGATTAGTAATGAATAAGAATAGAATAATAAAATATGGCTAAAGAAGAATTAATATTTTTGAATGCAGGGACTAGGAAACGCAGAAAATTCAAAAATTATTAAGATTTTATTTATTGACCGGGAATTTTCTACATTTCTAATAGAAATATATTTTTCTTTTGAAAGTTACAAATATTAAAATTTGTGTAGTCAGATGGTCTCAAATTTTAGCGTTTTGAATTGAAACATCTTTAATGCATCAACAAAATTATTAGCAGACGCAGAATTCAATTACTTCTTGTAGTCACATTAGGTATATTATACTTCGAATAGGTAAAATATGCCGTCATTAGAAATTAAAAACCATAACCATCAGTAACTAATGAATATACTAAATATGATTAGTGAATTTCCTTGTATTTACGTCATATGGACGAAGAAGTTTCCATTTTCATAATTCGTTTCACCAGAATGGGAAACCGCCGTGCTGCCATCCTCGAGACCAGTGTTCGATTCTAACCAGATTTTTCAATAACCCGATTTTTTCTGTTTCAGAATATAATTCTGTGGAATTTTTTGTTTGTGATGTAATACACAGAGAAACTTTTGGTTGTAAAATTTTATATTATGATATTTATTTTTGCAATAAGACAATAGCAAGCCAGGATATAGCATCACTATTTCAAAAATATACAAGATGGTAGTGTTGACCAGGGCTTGAATATTCAGTTGAAGATGTGAGGAAAGTAGACGGTGTTGATTACTGATCAGACCAGTAATCAACACCGTCTACTTTACTTACATCTGTAACTGACTATTTCAAGAATTACCACGGCGAATATCAAACTGTGAAGTTATTAAGTTTATTGAAATATAATGATAAATTATTGAATAATTGTATTTGCACCAAAAGAAAGTTTCTATAATCCTCAGAAAATACTCTGTGTCATTTGTCAGAACAAAAGATGCTATGTCTTTACTTAAGCTTTTAGAAGTGAGGCATCTATATGGAGTAATGCGCTTTTCTCATCTCTGATATTAAAATTCAGGCCAAGGGTCTCAGCCGCCTGCTCCGCGACTTTGTAAAGGAACGCTGCTATGCCGATCATCTTGTGCTTCCTGACCATTTTGAGAAGAGGATCTGTTCCATTTGCAATGGTGTGAGCTGTACCCAGAACAATTCTGTTACGAAGACATTGGCGATTCAGAAGTCCGCGTACGCCTTGACGGCGTCGGATGTATAATCGCGGAACGGAAGAATTTATAGGCAGGCTGTTATGCATATGCATGATCTTACGCGTGGCGATGTCAAGGGTCGTTAGCTGGTTTTACGTCCATTGAACAACCCCAAAGGAGCAGAGTAGAACGGGGACGGCAAGCATGTCAATCGCAGGTACGTTCTTCAACGCCGACATGTTTGAAGGCCAAATCTTTCGAAGAAGATGCTTGTATCTGCTTCGAAGAGACTCCTTCACTGATGTTATGTCCTGAATGCTGTTTTGAGGCACGCACAGGTATTTATAGGTCGCTCCAGTGTCAAGATGTCTAATAACACTTATATCCACAAGCTCAGGGTCTACGGGAACGCGAGTAATGTCTTTTGCGTACTCCTTGGCGATATTCAAGGCAAGTTGAAGCTGGATTGCACCAGAAAAATAGGTCCCTGGAAGACGCCCATCTGCAAGGTGACGTTGTACGTTGTCACTCGTTAATTTCCAGATGAAATAGTGAATCCAGTTTCCCGAAGGGGCATCAATCTCTTTATACATCTCCCTATATATGTGTATGAACCTTCAAGCTTTCCAACAGACAGATGATAATTCTATGAGGGTTTGAATAAAAAGTTTTCCGGTAGTCAATCCAGGTCATCAACAGGGAGCGCTGATTAGCTGCTGCGTCTTTGCAGACTTACCCATCAATTAACATGTTTTCTCGACAGCCTGCTACACCTGTTTTCAAGCTACGTTGCTTGTACATCAGGGTGTTCCAAAAATTCGACTTGCGATTTTTTGTGACACCCCCCCCCCCGATTTGTTCGTTTCCCGGAAAAATAAATTCCGTAATTTCTGTATCGTCAACCCGTGCCCCGGGCTTTTGAAATTAACATGGGATTTTAAATGGGCAAAGCTCGATTTTCAAAAAATTGACAAAAGAAGTACTGGTTATAAACTTCCTGCGAATTAAAGTATAATCACATCTTAAGGAGTATTCAAGAAATAATTTTCACCCAATATCTTTTAATTTTGATACTCACAATCCCCTTTTATTGTGCACGGAAAATGCCCCAAAAAATGCAAAATATCAGTTTCCTATCAAATTCATGCTGAATACGGTATTTTTTGGAATTTTTGCAACATGGATTATTTTTAATTGATAAGTGACGAGTTTCAAAGTATCTTTTTAATAATGTTAAACTGTTCAAATAATAATTATGTGTTTAAAAAATTTGTTTGCGCCTGTAAATCATGAAAAGTTATTATCTTTGGGGATGAATGATAGGAAGTTGGTGAGTGTCAAGAGCAGCAGTTCTTGTTTAACATATTTGGTAATCATTAAAACAATTTTCATTTGATTAAAAAAATTTGTCTTTATAAAATTGTAAAAAGGTTTTATTTTGAAGTAATGACATAATTGAAGAATTTTTAGAGCAGTATATTTTTCGAGGATATTTGGTAATTATTTAAACATTTTTTATTTGCTTAAACATTTTTCCCCTTTAAAGCGAGAAAAGTTATTATTTTGTGGAATTAATGACACAATTAACGGATGTTGAGAGTAATATTTTTCTCTAAAGGGTATTTATCATTTTTGTAAACAATGTTAATTTGTTTACACAATTTTCATTTGTCTAAACATTTTTTCTCTGTTAATCATGAAAATTTGTTCTTTTCTGCAATTGAATTTAACTGCTCTAAATGAATTATAGTGTTTCTTTCTTCTTAAAATCACCCCCGTAGATAACTGGAACCTGTGAACTGAAAATAATTTGCATGAAATATCTACGGTAGTGATTTTAAGAAAAAACAACAGTGTACTTTACTTATAGCAGTTATATATTGCAGAGAAGAATAATTTTTCACTATTTACAGAGATGAACATTGTTTTTACAGGAATAAAAATTGTTTTTTAATAAATGGAAATTGTTTAAATAATTACCAAATATATCAAACAAGAACTACTAGTCTTGACATTCATCAATTTTGTATAATTTATCCCCCAAGACAATAACTTTTCACGATTTAAAGGGGGAAAATTGTTTAAATGAATAATAATTGTTTAACCAATTTAGAATTATTTCAAAAATACTTAAAAACTCGTCACTTATCGACTCAAAATAACTCATGCTGAAAAAATTCCAAAAAATAATGTCATTAGCATGTATTTGATAGAAAACTTCTATTTTGAATTTTTTGGGACATTCTCCCGGTACAATAAAAGAAGATTGGGTATGTCGGAATTGAAATATATTGAGTGTAAATTATTAATTGAATACTCCTTAAGCCAGGCCTGCCCACTGAGGGGAAATTTCGTCGAAATTGCTCATTTTCCAGATGGGATTTTAATACCACCACCGACCTCTATTCATTCAACTTCACGAGAGCGACTACCCCCCAAGCCTCTGGACCTGCGAAGAGCGAAGTGGCGGTGGAATTCGAACATGTGGCGATTGAGTCGATTTCCCCTCAGTGGACAAGCCTGCCTTAAGAGGTGACTATACTTTAATCCACAAAAAGTTCATAAGAAGTACTTGTTCTTTCCATTTTCTTGAAAGTCAAGCCTTTCCCATTTGAAACCCCATGTTTATCTCAAAATCCCGGGGCATGGGTTAACGTGAAAAAAAACGGAATTTCCTTTTCCGGTAAACGAACAAATTGAGGGGGGGGGGGGGTGTTATAACCAAAAATCGAAAGTCGAATTTTTACAGGTATGAATTTGGACTACCCTATTCGAATTTAAATATGAGGTGAGTATGCGGGCCAGATGTTGGTGTGTAGAAGTAAACTTGTTCCACCAGAAGTTCTTGATACCATGTGGTCCTGCAGCGGAAAACTTGGAGCTGTTCGCGGAAATTTTTCTCTTGTTCTTTCTTGATGCGGGTATTCAGTAATGAGTACTCGAGATGGATAATGTTTGATGCATTTTTCTCACCTCTGATATTGAAGTCGAGGCCAAGTGTTTCAGCAGCCTGCTTAGCTGTTTTGTACAGAATCTCTTCTTTTCCCACTTCTTCAATTTTCTGATCATTTTAAGAAGGGGTTCTCGTTCATTTGTGACTATAGGTGCTGTACCCAGCATAATCTTTCTGTAAACATTCGAGATTCAGTAATCAGCGACTACCTTGACGGCGTCAGATTAAAAGTCATGGAACAGACGATTTGAGGCGCATGCTTTTGTTTATGTGCTGATGTGCATAACCTTTCGGGAGCCGATATAAAGGGATCTGAGCTCGCCCTTCGTCCATGGAACCACTCTAAACAAATAGAGTACTATCTGGACGTCAAACATCTTCGTGGCAGATACTTTGTTTTTCGCCGACAGTGTCAAATACCAAATTTGTCTGATAAGACGTTTTTATCGGCATCGGAGAGCACTCTTCATAAATGTTACGTCCTGAATGCGGTTTTCCAAAGCGGCATAAATCTCTCTATGCACATCATGATTTGTGGATGAACCTTTAAGCTTTCCGAAAACCAGATAATAACTCTATGGGAGGTAGAATCGAAAGATTTTCTGTAGTCAATCCAAACCAACGATAGGCAGCGCTGGTAGGATGCTGCGTCTTTGCACATCCTGATACGCGGTTCTTTGAGCCGCGTTGTTCGTACATCTCTCGCTACACAGGTCCGATTAACTGAACAATCCTGTCATTGAGGATAGCTGTGAAGATCTTATACAGCGTGTTAAGACAAGTTATTGGCCTGTAATTCTTAGGGTAGGAGAAGTTGCCCATCTTCGGGAGGAGCACTATGCCACCTTCCACCAACATCTCCAAAATAGGCTCTTCCGTGTTAAGATATGAGGTAAAAATGCGGGCCAGATACATATATACATATATATACAGGGTGATCCTGAACTCTTCATATTCCTTGTACATGCACAGTCCTTGTACAAAACTGAACAAAAAACTTCAATGACAAAATGTTTTACGATCAATAGTTTTTAAACTATTGAGAGTTGTGAAGAACCAATGGGAGCTCGCTATTCCCGCGCGTACATAAGCATCTTGTGCGAACTCTAGAACGTGATGCACTTCAAGTCGGTATTTCTAATATTTTGCCAGAGACAAACAATTTCGAAGCAACATGAAGTTCTCAAAACATATCACCCTCACTTGTTCAGTAATTCCCTTGATTTAAATTCTAGAGTTTGCGCAAGATGCTATGTACGCGCGGAAATAGCGAGCTCCTATTCGTTCTTTACAACTCTCAATAGTTTAAAAACTATTGATCGTACAACATTTTGTCACAGTAGTTTTTTGTTCAGTTTTGTACAAGGAATGTGTACGTACAAGGAATATGATGAGTTCAAGATCACCCTGTATGTATGTATATACATAAAACTTTCACAAAAATGTAGAAAAACAGTCCTTGTCGAAGGAGTAAACTTTTGCTTTCCTCAGATCATGAGGGCTTAATTCAGTTACAGAGGGTTACATTCTCGCATGCCAGGACGGTGCCATTTCCACCTTAGTATACGGTGATTGCATTTCATATCAAGAAGTTCTCAGCGATAGGTGCAGAGCGTATCATGCACATGCTGAGTACCTAGAACACATACTATCAGGGTGTCCCAACAACGTGGGAACGGTGTATCTCTGCAGACACATTGCGGCCCTAAGAGTGCTTTATTACCGTGTTTGTCGCTCTTACGGTGTTGGCCGCATCACTACCCTGCCAAACGCTCCGCACGAGATAGAGTCAATTCTTCAAATCAGGCACCTCCTGACAGATGATCGCGATTTCAGGACAAAAAGGAACAATAATATCAAGGTTCCTTCTTAGCCTCAAGACCTGGTTGAAATAGATACCTCCCTTCGTGAGGATATCTTGGAAGAGTCCGACTTTTGGATGAAAAGACCAAAGGACGCTTGCATTAATTGAACAAGAAGATTGCATGGGCAAGACAGAATGCGTCCCGTGTTCAGTGTGTGATTGACTACATAACATCTGGTAGATCGTTTACATAAAAGGTTCGAAAGTTCGCCCAAGAACTGAGGATCTACCATCACACACTGAACAAGTCAAACCAATTGAAAATCAAGCAGCATATTGTTGACACAACATGAGTGTTATCTGACGCAAGATGGAGAATACAGAGGAGGGAGAGATGAGTCAGGGAGAATCAACAGTCTCTCGTGGAGCCATCGCGCCTCATTAGCAATCTCCCTGTTTCTGTCAAAGATCCACCCAACCTCAATGAGGTAGAGACTTTTTGGAGAGAGGTATACAAAAACCTGAAAACACTGGAGTTGAAAGAAGATACTGATAATATCATCCGCTTCATGGAGTTTTCCGACAGCCTCATAACATATGAGGAGGAATGTCCATCAATCACTGCCGAAGAGGTAAAAACAGCACTTAGGGGCATGATGAACTTTTCCGCTGCAAGACCAGATGGTATCGAGAACTTCTGGTGGAAAAAGTTTACTTCTAGACACCAACATCTGGCCCGCATATTCACCTCATATTTAAAGTCGGAACGCCCACTTCGCAGTGGCTGGCGTTAGGACGCACTATACTTCTACCGAAAACAGGCGAATTTTCCAACCCAGAGAATTACAGGCCAATAACTTGTTTGAACACGCTGTATAATATCTTTACACCTATGTATCCTACACTTGTACAAAGAATTGAGCCTGTGTGTGGAAAGAGATGTACGAACAACGTGGCGCAAAAATAATGTATAGCAGGCTGCCGAGAGAACCTGGTAATTTACAGGTGCGTCTGCAAGGACGCAGCAGTATTGTCCGCGACCCTGCCCTGTCGAATGTTCCGAGGGAGATAGAGTCAATTGTCCACAGCGAGAAGTGCAAAATTTTCTGGAACTCCGATTTTTGGACAGCAGTCTCTATTCCACACTCGAGGCCGTGAGGTAGATCCTCACATTATCGTTTTCCAAGGCTTCGAGGAACGAACTATATTCGTGATCGATTCTCGGCTGCGGCCGACCACAACATCATTGCCAAGGAGAAGGGAAATGAGGAGAGGTATCAAGACCTTAAAAGCGAGCTGCAACGACTGAACCTAGAATATTCGGTTAAAGTAATTATCAATCTTAAAGCCATACCCGCGTGCCAAAAATATGCCAAGGCAATTGCGAGATGGATGGAGAAGGCTGTCATCCTTGGGTCGCTTCGTGTTCTCGAGACACGAGGGTTTCGTCGGCCTTTCTTTGTGATTTTGTCGTACCCTGTGGCCATCCATCTTACGGTCGTGAGACGTGGCGACAGGTGTGATTCACCGCGGTTCTACTGGGAGCCAATGTCCTTTTTAGATGGCCGTTGCTCCAGGGGTAGCAAAACGGAGACTTTTTCCTTTGATGAAACAAGTTATGAGATTATGAATCTGGTTATGAACTTGATTATCATCATGAAACGCGGCGCGTATGACGTCATTTGGCACTGAATTTCCTATTTTGAATGGGAATTTTCGCAAAGCACTATATTTAAGTGTTTTTCGTCTCTTTGCACCTTTCTGTTGAAAATAGTAATTTTTATAACCTATTTTGCAGCTAATGTTATTTATACTGCTAGTAATTTGCAACTGCGGTTTCATTAATGAATCCGTGAATATCATCACCTTTTCCTAACTTCAATTTGCTATCGAAAATATTGGTCTTTCCAACTCTAAATGACAATTATTAAGTTTTGAATATATTTATAATTGCTATGAAAAAAGTATTTCTTCGTATCGATGTGGCAATTAATAGTAATTTCATACGCGTCGGCACCAGTCGCGTGGTTCGCGTGAAAGAGGGAGACATAGGCCATGTCCATAGCGGTGCCCCATAGATGTCCTATACTACTACTAATTTTATCTGAAAAATTGACGTCAGTGCAAATGGCTTGTAAATCAATCATTCATGAAATTAGCAGAATTTTTTCCCTCAACAGTTATGTGGATTTTTTATTCAAAATATTCGGAAAGCAAAGAATGCATATCTCGGAAAGGAATGGAAACGGCTGGATAGATCCGGAAGGAAATTTCCATCAGAAGTTTCTACTAAGAAAGAATTTGTTGCGTAGCGGATGTATATGAATTTTTATATGTAAATGGAGCCATTTACATTCAAGCAAGCTGAAAATTCCTTTTCTGCGTAGAGAAATAAGTGAAAACTGATTGCGCCGAATAAAAAGCAAATATTCAATGCCTTCTCCACTTTTATTTTTCTTGAGCATGACATAAGATGTTTAGGCATTGGAAAAAATGCCCTATTTCATGATTAGCATGTAAAAACTCATCTTATCAAACAGAACTTAGAAAGCGATTTTTAAAAAATAAGTAAGTTGGAGGTAGTTATTTATTATTATATTATGCTAAGATGATACTTACTTTGCAGGCGCCTCCGCCCCGTCTTTCTTTCCACCACCTGGTCTTCAACGTATGAAGTGTACCTTCTTCTTGGAGTTTTAAAATGGCTCCACTGATAGCAGTCCGATATGGTGAATCTAGACATCAGTTTCGTGTTATTTTATATAGTATTCATATATTGATATCTACCATTTCTACGAGTATCATGTGTTTCATAAATGGCAATAATATTATTATAGACCGAATTCATTTCAAATAGGGAAGATAGTCCATGCTCAAGTCACAGAATCGTGGATGTTTTTCTGGAAATATTCTAAGTCAATGTACTCAAAAACTCTACCCGTTTTTTTCTTTTGATTTTTTTTCTAGATTCGTCCGAATATAAAGAGTATATTCCATGCTAATTTCCCCTTTACACGAGACTTGGAGAAAAAAGCTTTTTTTGATTTTATATTCGAAAAATAATGTGTACAAATTTCAGATTCCTATTTTTGTCGCGTCCGTTCCGCCATATTAGTGTGACGTAGCGCGCTTTCAAAAGCTTGTAAATAAAACGGAAGCTTCACGTTTTTTCATAGAGACGGAAAGAAAACAGCACTAAAATTCGTATGGTGTACCTAAATGTAAGAACACAACTGTCAAAAATCTAGGAAAATCATTTATATCTACAACCAAAGGTGAGAAACGAAAAAAATGGCACACGAATTTCCTACGTGACATGTGCCCTCCCAGTGGACACGTTCTGTAAATGTTACATAACAAAAAGGGAACATTAATACATAACATTGTTACAATCGTGTGCCATAACAATTACAGAACATAAAGGTCACACTGTTCTGTAACGCTGTTACTGTAAGGATACGTAACAGTTCTGGAATTCTATTATGTAACTAATATAGAACAGAGTGATAGAACTGTTATGTCACTAGAATGTCACACGTGTTCCAAGAACGTAACATAAAGGTCACACTGTTCTGTAACGCTGTTACTGTAAGGATACGTAACAGTTTTGAAATTCTGTTATGTAACTAATATAGAACAGAGTGTTAGAACTGTTATGTCACTAGGATGTCACAGGTGTTCCAAGAACAAAACATGAAGGTCACATTGTTCTGTAACGCTGTTACTGTGAGGATATGTAACAGTTATAGAATTCTGTGATGTAACTAATATAGAACAGAGTGATGGAACTGTT
>CAKNYM010051074.1:150848-180408 GCA_932195095.1 Andricus curvator
TAGAATTCTGTGATGTAACTAATATAGAACAGAGTGATGGAACTGTTATGTCACTAGAATATCACACGTGTTACAGAAATGGAACATAAAGGGAACATACTGTTCTGTAAAGATCTTAGATCAGAGTTGTGCCGAAGGTCGGGCGCAGTCAGTTACTTGAACTGGATAAGAATACGCCGACAATAGGGGACAATTTTCTAAAATAAAAAAATAATGAATATATTCCTGAAATTACCCTAGCTTTTTCAGCGAAAAAGCATGCCCGAGATTTTGTCATGAACGTTCAAGCGGTTCGATAGCGCAATTGGCTAAGGCATCGGCTAGGTAGATCCGAGTTAGGTAGTTTAGGTAGGGTTTGAATCCCCAGCGAGTGCGATTTCTCAACGGGTTTAAGCGTGTGATTATATGTATAGAGGACCGTGCGTGAAATTGTGTTATTTAAAATATAAACTAAGTGCAGTAATAATACACAAAACACTTTTTTGTTACATATCCTTGTAACACTGTTATGGAATTGTTACAGAACGATCACAGAACAAATTTACATCGTAACACCGTTACATATGTGTTACGGCACTATTACAGAACAATGTTACTTTGTAACCCTGTTCCTAAATTGTTCCAAAAATACTTTTTGACATATAACGGGGTTCCAGAATTGTTACAGAACGATGACAGAACAAATTTACATTGTAACACTGTTACATATGTGTTACGTCACTATTACAGAACATTGTTACTCTGTAACCCTGTTCCTAAATTGTTCTAAAAATACTTTTTCACATATAACGCTCTTCCAGAATTGTTACAGAACGATTACACAACAAATTTACATCGTAACACTGTTACATATGTGTTACGGCACTATTACAGAACATGGTTATTTTGTAACACTGTTCCTAAATTGTTCTAAATATATTTTTTTACATATAACGCTGTTCCAGAATTGTTACAGATCTCTGACAGAACATGGTTCTGTAACAGCGTTATAGAACCGCTGCATCCATTTGGGGACGACATTACTCGGACCATGGTCTAAGTATGTTCTTAGCCTGTTACAGAACCTGTTCTTTTCCGTTCTAGAACTGTTACATCACAGTTATATAACAGTGTCCGCTGGGATCTCTCTTTCCAAAAATTTTGTTGGTTTATATATTCATTTTTTTTCGCCAACCGCGATACCACGCTGAAAACACCAGTTCTCGTAAGATCGCTAAAGTTAAGCATTGTTGGGCGCGGTTAGTACTTGGATGGGTGACCGTTCAGGAATACCGCCTGCTGTTGGCCCGTCGTGGGTGTGGTGGGCCCACATTGGTAGTAAATATCCACCTAGAAATACTACCCGAATCGAACTTTCCAATGAACTTTCGACTTCGAACTGCTAATCAATGTATGTATGTATATATTCATTTTTGAAGGTCAAATTTTTCTTCAAAAAAGTTTGAGCGCCCCTAGGGCGCTCAAACTGTTACAGAACATCGTTCTGTAACAGCGTTATAGAACTGCTACATCCATTTGATGACGACATTACTCGGACCATGGTCTAAGTATGTTCTTAACCTGTTACAGAACCTGTTCTTTTCCGTTCTAGAACAGTTACGTCACAGTTATATAACAGTGTCCGCTGGGCTACATCTTTAGCGTCAACAGTATATTGTTGCGAAAATCATTTCAACGATAAGTAAATATTTTTATTTTGAATAGAAAAATATGAAATATGTTGTTTTTTTATAACAAAAAACTCGTAATTGACTTATGTTCAACGGTGTTATATATTTATATGGGGTGCCGGATGTATGTGAGCTATAACCTCGCGAAATCAAATCGTTTATTTACGCAACAAGTATTATGAAATAAATTTATAATAAAAAGTTAACTTAAAGTTAAATTTTATAAATATAATTATAAAATCAATTATAAATCTTATAATTATAAGTTTTATAACAATTTTATAGGAGTATTTATAGGAGTATTTATAAAAGTATTTATAAAAACATCTATAAAAAAAGTGAGGTTAGGTTTTCTGTATGCCATATTGCCAATATTACATATATGTTACGATTCGCCTAAAGCAATTATAATTCTAAATTAATCAATGAAATAAATAAAAATAAATGTTTCGAACGGTTAACGTCATTCATCCTATTTAGTTATTTTTTCGCTTACACACCTCGACTCTCAGAAACGTTGAAATTGAAGCACTTTGAAATCAATCACTTATCATAAGTTTAATCACTTTTGGAAAATTATCCGAACTGGTTTTATCGTATCCAGGCATACTGATACTCCATAAAAATAAACCCTTTTAGCCAAAAAACGTTGATGATTAATTATTTCGACTGTCTTTATCAAACTGACTATGAATTTTTTCAGCTTTGAAGGGGCGTGACTTCACACCATGTGTTTCATGCTGCGAGGGCGCCACTGCTTCATTTAAAAAATTGAAATTTCCGGTTGATATTTCGTCCGCAATTTCATCAATTTCAAACTCTCTTTAAATCTTAAATAGTGAAGCAAGTCATCTTCAAATCTTCTAACGGATTTTGAAAAAGGACAACAAATTCTATCAGAATCAGGATAAAGAAGATAAATATCTGTATGAGATTTGAAAAAATCGCACTTTTAACAAAAATGTTGACCATTTTTTGATAATCCGCGTTTTGAATTTAAAAAAATTCTCTTTAAAAGGGTCCTATCTAAGGTAAAAAGAGAAAAAGTTTGTTGCTACAAGTGCTGCCAGTAACTTTAAAGAGACCTGCGTTTGAAATGATTACGTATGCGATTTTAGAACGTTAATCGACAACATGACTAATTGGCGAGGAAGTTGCCGATAAACTTGGACTGAAAGGACCAGTTGAGCCGTTAATCGCGACATGATACAAAAATAAAAGTACCGAAGAAGATCGTTCGCGATTGGTTAACGTCGAGATTAAGGGATCTTCCAAAAGGACACGTCTTCGCGAAGATATCCAAACGAAGGCACCAATACTTCCAAAACAATAAATAACAATTGATCCTGAAAAATGGCCGCACCTGTGAAATTTGAATATTCCGGACTTGGACCCAGCTGCAAATTTCTGTACAGGAACCTCGGAGGATTCTGCACCTGTTCCTGTACACGAAACTGCACACGAAACTGTACAGGTAATGTTGACGGTTCCTGAGTGAATTGAGGTATAGGTTCATGTACAGGAGATTATTCAGGACCCTATACATGAACCTGCATAGGAACTAATCCGCGAGGCTTCGCTAGTGGCTTGGCTCTCTTGATAGTGAGTTGAATTTTCAAGGGAATAAAAGAAAGGCAACTTCATAGCTTTAAGCGAAACAATATTTCTTAATGGTCTTCTGTAAAGGACTCTATACGCGTTTCTGTACGGGAAGCTTCCAAAAATCCCTTTAATGTCTTTCTATGAGGGACCCTATACACATTTCTGTACAGAAACCTGCGCCTAAATTTTGTCCGGAAAGGAAGCTGTACATGATTCTTCCAAAGGTTCCTTTGTCGGTGCAGGTTCCTTTGCAGGATCCTCCGACGTTCCTGTACAGGATTTTTCAGCTGGGGACAATGCAACTAAAACAATAATGATTGGGAAAGATAACCTGCACCTGAAAAGATAAAGAGTCAGAAGACAAACACAGATGGTTCGCCGTACGCATCTTTCAAGCCTACTTGGATAAGAAATATTCAAAAAGATTGACTGATAAAGAAACTGCTAAAAATGGTGATTGAGTGTGGTATTTGCTGCATTTTTCAGCGAAAAACCCTCAGAAGCCAAGAAAACTATGAATGATATTTGATGCGGCAGAAAAAATTGAGAGTTCAAAAGATGATCTTTTGAAAGGATCTGACTTGTTTAATTCGTGACCAGGAGTATTTTTGTAATGTCGGAAAAGAAAAATGTCAATCGTGGGCGATCTACGCGAAATATTTCACTGGGTTCAGATCAAGAAGGAAGATCGCTCCAGTTGAAGATTCCACTAAAAAAATAAAGAAGGAAAAAAGATCATCACCCTCGAAATGAATGTCCGATTAGCATTATAACCTTACGTCGCTCAAGAAGTGAGAAATCGAAATACTGAGGAGTTTCGAAAATAGAATTTCTCGAAATAGATAAAAACGATGGTGACAGGAGATAAGACTTCTACTCAACTAAAAGTTTTAAAATTTGTCATGTCTCTATTCATCCTGCCTTAGGTCTTCTGTCTGTACTAAACATTCAAGCCAAGCAGGACATCTGGCTTTCGGGCATCGACTAGGCCAAGATTCTTTCAGATGACCTCAGGGGAAAAATGTTTTCATGGTTGGGAGACATACATCATGTAGAAGCACTAAGGATACCACGCTGTTACTCCTGGGAATTGCAACAATTTCCCGAGGAACAGTTTCATGTATTTGCCGATGCCAGCACCCATGTCATGACAGCAGTGGCCTGTCTTCGTTTGGAGTGAGATTTTTGGATAAGGAAGACGCTAGTAATGCCCAAGACTAGAGAAGTTCCCATCAAGACATCGACAGTCCCGCGATTGAAACTACAGTGTGCTGCAACGGAAACCAGGTATCCTCTTTTCATTGCAGCAAAGCACAGTCTAAAAATCACTCACAAGATATTCTGCTCTGATTTCCAGACAGTTCTGTACCGACGCAGTAGTAGGGTTGGTAGAGTCGACTTCCACTTTAGTCGGAAGTCGACATTCAGGGTCCGAAAGTCGACTCGAAGTCGACTATGTTCGTTCGACTTTTTAACTTCTTCCGACGACTTTTGCTTACCGTCGCGCGCCAAGTCCAAAATACATTAATAGTTTGGTTTGCAGATGTTGCTGTGCGATACGGCTTACTGAAGCCGCCCGCGCATGACGCGCACGACCGCATAGTGCCAACCAATTGCATGCAAGGCTGCTTCTGTCCGTTCCGGTGGGCTACTCGCGAACGTAGAAACGTATTACGTACGTTTATAGTATTTATAGTTTTATTTTCGATAATTTTAAGTTTTTTAGTGCCTAAAAAGCTGGGGAATCCATCGAAAAGTTCAAAAATTAATTTAACGTTGACCACGTGCCAGAAAGACAACGTGCCCTCTATTCTTATATATCTACACACTTAAAATTTATTTCCATAACTCACTGTCGACAAGTGTGTCAACCTTGGAAAACCGTTTGCCGGGCCTCTACTTATAGGCCCAAACACTGATTTCACTTCTTGGTTATTTTTACCGTCAGTCCCCTAGCGTCCCCTGCTGGAAGTAAAAAGTAGAGATCCTATCTTTTTGAATAATTTTGAATCTTTATGATTGAAAGAGACAGAGAAAATGTAATTCGTTCTATCTCTCCGTTAATCTAAATTCACGTCTATCTTTTTTGATACCGTCTTTTTATCTCATCCTATCCTTTATCTATCCACGTCAATCTTTTTCCATCTCACTTTCAATCTAAATTCTCGTCTATCTTTTTCAATCTCCTTTCTTTATCCCATCGTATCCTACGTTCATCAATATCAATCTCTCACTATGTCTCAGTCAATCAAAATTTCCATCTATCTTTTTAAATACCCTCTTATATACCCTTTAATACTTATATCTTATATCTTCTTCAATACCCTCTATCTCATCCTATCCTTTATCTATCTACGTCAATATTTGAAGCCTCGGCAGAAATAACGTTATATAAACACATATTTTGTATCCTTGGAGTTCTATATGAGTTTTTTAAAAACTGTTTCTCTATCTCGTGGAACCGCTGTGATCGAAAATTTGAAAATTGAATTCGGAATGAAATGTCAAAATATTCGAGGTTATTTATTTCCATTTACTTCGCATGTATCTCAATTAACCTCGAAAGTGTACATATCTAAATCTAATTTAGATTTTTATTTTCTGAAATTTCTGCAATGAACTGCTATTGTTTATGAACCTTCCGGTTAGATTGATATTATAACTAAAGCCAGATCTTCGAAACCATTTACTGTCATTTACATGCACCAAAAAGATTTTTTAGACTTTTCGCCATGAGAAACTGTTACAAGAAGAGACCCTAAGTTGAAAATTACACATGTTGCTCGGTTAGGAATCACAAAAAAAGATCCTACAACTATCCAAATGCGAAATGAGCACAGCTCTTTTGAAGATTGGGAAACTTACTCCTTGACAGAAGTAAATAACCTCGAATATTTTGACATTTCATTCCAACCAAAATTGGGGAAACCACGAACCAATTAAACAGTCAAAACTAATTCTGGGGGATGATTTCCACCAATGAATTCATAACTAAACGCCCAAGAGTCCCGGGTTCTGGGGTGGGAAAATCTTCAGAGAGGTCCAGAGAACAGCTTTTTCATACATGATCGCGAGATTGATTTGGATCCTTCGTTTGGGAAGTCCGTCTCTCTAATGTAAAGCTTAAATTTGGTCTCGGACTTAGTAAATTTTCAAGTTTTTCTTGTAAACCAACTTCATTAATGTTACCTGGCTGAGTTAATTTCATTCTCGTAAATTCACCCGATTTCTTATTTTCATAAGACGGTGATCAGAAGATTTAATTGAAACCGCGCAAAATGACCGATCAAGGAATTTATTTTAAAATAATTTCCCAGAATGCGCTCAAGTCAGGTCGTGACAATTTTCTGGTGACAGCGGTGGGATAGGTTGATTTAAGATCAGAAAATTGTCAGGACCTGACTTGAGCGCATTCTGGGAATTCATTTTAAACTAAATTCCTTGATCGGTCATTTCGCGCGGTTTTAATTAAATTTACTAAGTCCAAAGCCGAATTTAAGCTTGACATTAGAGAGACGGACTTCCCAAACGAAGGATCCAAATCAATCTCGCGATCATGTGTGAAAAAGCTGTTCTCTGGACCTCTCTGAAGATTTTCCCACCCTAGAACCCGGGACTCTTGGGCGTTTACTTATGAATTCATTGGTGGAAATCATTCCCCAGAATTAGTTTTGACTGTTTAATTGGTTCGTGGTTTCCCCAATTTTGGTTGCGTAGGCGGATCCACTTACGGCCCTCTTCTTGGCGCTTTTCTCGAGCCAACGCACCCCATCAATGGAATCGCAGTCATATCACCCTCTCACATAGATTATACCGTACTTGAACTTGAGGTCTAGTTAGCCTTTTCACACATGCCCCGTCGCCGAGACTTTTGGGTCTTTTATTGTTATTAGCATCTCAAATTTCAAATTCAGAGGAGACATTCTAGAGTATGATTTTCTTTTGTTCGGCTATTAAAATGTCAAAAGTTTGTTTTCAATTTACTCTGGAAATCAAATAACGAATGCTTTCGAATTTTTATGTGATATTTCAGAAAAGGGAGAAATGTTTTCCTCTAATATATCTAGTCGTAAAAATGGTTCTCAGACTTAAAACAGAAATTGGTACTTCATACTGAAGTTATTTTTCTCTCGAGCGTAGTTATCTAAAATATAAATCACTATAATTTACTTTTACTCTCTAGCTATCTTTCGAGTTCTTTATATAATTTTTAGCACTTGTAACAACAGTGATATGTATAACTAAAATAATGACATAAAACATGAGACTAGTTTTTTAGTTGAAGTGCAATTTAAGAATGTTTCAAGATTATAAAATAACCCAGACCTAGGCTCGCTGTCTCATGAAATAGAAATTCTTATCATTAATTGTATTCTAAAGTCTCCTTATTGGATCTACAATTCTGCCATATTAATCTAGTTTATTAAAGTTTGATTTTAATTTAGATTTGAATTTGCCACGTGACCATAAAAGAATGACTAACGTGTAGAAGGGTGAAAGGCTGGTTTGCGGATACGCTTTTAGTATGTTCGCTCTCCGCTAAAAAGATGAGCGCACAGGTGCGATCATCACACTTCCCCCCTATTTTAAGAAAAATAAAAGGTTTACGTTAAGAAGAAACGAAAAAAATTATTTTTCTTGCAATATTATTGCATTTTCGACCATATTTGAGGATCAAACGAGATCAAGGGTAAGTGGTTTTTTTTTGCTAGCGTTATCAGTTTAATTTTAATTCAAATAGTAATTTTAGGTACAAATATTGGGATAAGTTGATTTAAGATCATTTATATTGATTTAATTAGTACTTTGTATACAGATTTTTTTGGTATTTTAGATTATAGTAAGTTGTAAATGTACATATATCCACTTTTTATTTAATTCAAATTCATACGAATATAAAATTTTATTTTATGTTTCTTTGAGGCTTTAAAATAAAATTGATTACAATTTGGATTTTTTGAAATTAAAATATATGTACTATATATATATATATATATATATATATATATATATATATGTGTGTATTGTTAACAAGATTGTCTTAGGAAGATATTATCATTAGGTAAGGTTATTTATTGGTCATTTTTATTTTTTATTCATTTTTATGTCTTTCGTCGCTATTTCAATTCCTTCGAAGCATGTTCTAACGGTTTCTAGAGATGGTTTTTCGTCGTAGGTGGACTTTGTGATCACATGAAAAATGTATCTTTCATCCTGTTCAAAAACTACGGTGTGCCCCAACTGAGGCTGAGTCGATAAAAGAGCTTCAAAATCTACTTTCCTCTCATTTCTCAGCTTTCGACTCACCTCACTTGTGAACCTACAGTCCTTTGAAATAAAATGAACGAGATGACGATTTTCTGTTAAATAAGGATCTTTAACGTATTTTGTGCAAGAGGCGTTTAATACCAAATCTCATCGTATCATACATCTATCAAATTCTATCTTTTTCTATCTATTTTTAAATCTAAATTCACGTCTATATTTTCCAATACCCTCTTCTCTATCTCATTTTATCATTTATCAATCTTTTTCTATCTGTGTTAATCTGAACTCTCGTCTATCTTTTTGAATCTCCTCTTCTCTATCTCATCCTATCCTAGATTTATCAGCGTCTTTCTTTTTGTATCGATTTTTCAATCTAAATACACATTCTACCCTGTATCTATTTATGTCAATTTTTTTTTTATCTTTATTAATCTGGATTCCCGTCTATCATTTTCAATCCTCCCTTCTCTATCTCACCCTATCCTTTATCTATCCAAGTAAACCTGAAGGCTATAAGAATTGATGACATGTGTCAAAATATTGATTTAAGTAATATATTTGTTTATAAGTATTTCAAAAATGTTTCTATTCATGTCCTTTCTTCTCTCCTCTTATTTTGTTACTTTCTGATTGTTTTTGTACGTAAATAGAGATTTTTAGAGTAATTTAAGGTAATACAAAGTAGGCTCAAGTAATTTAAAGTATGTTAAAGTAATTTCAAGCAAGTTTAGTTTAAATTAGGTTATGTTAAGTAAATTAAATTCAAGTTCTGGCGAAAAAGTCGAAAAAAGTCGCAAAAGCCGACTTTTTTCGTCGGTTAATCGACTTTGAAAGTCGACGCGTAAGAAGTCGATCGAAAAGTCGAAAGTCGACTTTTCACTGCGATTTACCAACCTACTGCGGCAGTAGATTCGAAGCCCACGGAGGGCTGGAGATGGGTGCCTACAAAGGATAACGTGGGAGGCGAGGCAACTTGGATTACAAATCGAATGAAGCTCTACAACTGAAACTGAAAAAAAAGAATTGCGTTTCGCGGTAAGTATCGACGACAAGTAAATTTACGTCAGAAGATTTTCATCCTGGCTGAAGATGGTTCTCACCTTGTCCTGGGTACATCTCCGGCGTGTAATAGCTCGACTGGTTGCATCAAAAATACTTTTGTGTAATAATGGCACGAACATTAGCGACGCATCAGAAGAGCTATGCAGTGCGATTCAAGGATTGGAACCGAGGGGCTATTCACTGTCGAGTCCACTCTCAACGAATGAAATATATCTAAAGTATTTCATATGTTATTCATTCTTAAATTAGTAAGTAGTAGGTTTCGGGTTTGAAAACAATGCTCCTAACACAGGCACCTTGCACTACTGTGCAAGCGATGCATAAGGCGCTTTATTGGCTGCCGTTCGCGCGCTTATTTGAAACGTTAAAAAATACAATTTTTTTATTTATTATTTATAATAAAAAATAATTATACTTTAACTTGTTCAAGTGGTACGTGGATGGTTTTCAATATAACTAATGCTTAGAATATATCGAAAACCATCCACGTACCACTTGAACATGTTAAAATATAATTATTTTCAATTATTAATAATAAATAAAAATATTGTATTTTTGCACATTTCAAATAAGCGCGCGAACGGCAGCTAATGAAGCGCCTTATGCATCGCCTGCGCAGTAGTGCAAGGTGTCCGCATTGGGAGCACTGTTTCAAAACAATGTAAATAAGATCAAGCTAAGACTCAGCACTATTTCACAGTATTTCATAGAGTATTTCAGCCTTAGCGCTGGCTAGCGCCTGAGATACTTGAGTACTGCAGTCTACTCGGAGATACTGCAACCTACTCGCTTCTTATTCGTCCTTATTTTTACAAAATATAATGACTTCTGGTCTTACACAGTATATTGCACATCCTCATCACGGCTGTGCGCGCGGCTCGCAAGTTTGAGCGCGCCTAGGGTGCGCGAATATTGGTTCTCACGCTTCGCGCTAGATAATATATTTATCTCCCTCTTCGCACTTGATAATGTATGTACCTCGCGCTGCGCGGTCGGTGTTTGTACCTACTCCACATTTGTGCACAGACCTTGTAAAATTAAAGGTCACAGCATCGACAAATGTAATTTGGTGATTGTGACCTGTCTTCTGTTAAAGCTCCTTCGGCTTTACCATGGAGAATAGACATAAGGAGACCAAAGTAATGAAACCGAAAATAAGCAAATTTTTGTCGTATAAAAAGGGTTACAATACTGCCCGAGTTATGGCGCTAGTGTTGCACGTAGAAAAATGGCCGCCGTATATGTTGACATATTACATTATTTACCAATGTGATTTTCATAGAAATGTATAAATTATTATTAAAACGCTGAAAATTTATTTTACTTATCTCGAAATATCGGTGGTTCTATGTATTTGAAGTGATCCTGCAATGGGCGTGGTAGGTACTTCAGATTTATTGCACAATCGTGGAAAACAATAAGGATATAACTGATCAGTTTTCAATCTTGCACGCATACACATCACAGAACTGATATCGGACTTTCACTTGAATATAACAGTTTTTACATTCCAATATTCTTTAAATGCCTCAACAAATTGTTTTAGCCATTTAGGAATTTTGTATTTTTGTTTAGGGTTATATCACAGGTTATATTTACACGGACCATGACGGCGGCCATCGTTACCCGCACCACACTAGCGCCGCGCTCGAGAAGATCTAGCATTTCGATGCGTTATTGTACATCCGACAGAAAAATGCTCGTTTTTGGTGAAGTCAATGTACAGGACTTTGGGCTCCTTATGTCTATTCTCCATGGGCTTTACACACATTCTCATAACGTATCTCGTGCTTCGCACTCGATTTTTTCAAAGATTCGAACTTCTCTATGTTCTGTTCAACACTATTATATCAAACGCATATTACATTTCATTCTATACCTCGGTCTGGGATTGCTTATTAAGATATTGCAAAATAAAGGTGGGTTTGAGGTTTGTGACAGGGTGAGAGTACCAGGTTGGTCGTAGCTGGGCAGGGTAGAGAAGGTGAAAGGTAAGGTAGGTAGACGCGACGATATATAGATAGATAGTTTGAATTGGATTCATGGCTAACGGAGCGAGTACAAGCAAGGAAATCAGAAATATAGACCAGGAAGTTTCCAGTACACCGATAGGGGAGAACAAAGAAAGGAGGGCAAGGGGAAAGTATAGGAAAACGGTAGAAAAGGGTAGATTGAGGGCGAAGAGCGTGGGATCGATTGAGGCATTCATAAAAAGGAAGAGAGGGGAGAGGGGAAGCAGTGAAGATAAGGAAGATACAGGGTCAAGCTTGAAAAATCCAAAAATGTACAGATCGCCGCCGGAAAAACATGGTTTTGTAGAGAAGGATGAGAAAAATAAGGGGACAGAAAGAGACCAAGCTGAGGCTAAAAATCCATTGCAAAAGGAAAGATTGAAAGAAACGCGCGAAATGATGATGAAAGTAATGGTGATGTATGAAGAAAAGCAGGAGAAAAGTGTAGAGGAAATAAGGAAAGAAATTAGGCAGGAAATGGTCGAACTTAGGAAAGAAATGAGGAAATGGGAAGACGCCAGGGAAAAGCTAGATAAAAGGATGCAGACGTTTGAGCAAAGACTAGAAAAGAATGAAGAGCCTAATAAAAAGGTAGATGAGTTGGAAGGCAGAATAAAATAAATAGAAAGCTCAAATCGTGAGTTTGTAGGTGGGGAGAGTGGAAATAAGTAGAAGGAAAGGCTTAGAAAAATAGAACAAAGAATAGAAAAGAAAAAAAGAGAAGAAAGAAAAAGAAACACATTGATAAAGGGTCTTAGATTAGAGGGGAAGGAACTGATGGAAGGAGTGGAAGAAGTACTAAAAAGGATTGATGCTAAGGTAGAGATAGAGGAAGTGCGAAGTTTAGGAAGGGAAGAGCGAAGAGGGAAGAGAATGGTACTAGTTAAACTAAAGAAATGGGAACATAGGAGGGAAGTGATGACAAAGAAGAGGGTGTCATATGGAAGCTCGGAGAGAATAGAGGATTATTTGACATAAGTAGAAAGAAATATGCAGTATAAGTTAAGGAAAATAGCGGAAGAGGAAAGAAAAAAGGGAAGAAGAACATGGGTTAAGTATGGGACAATACAGATAGGAGTTGTATGGTGGAATTCGGACGAGGACAGATAAGAGATAGTAAAAAATGAGGTGTCGGGAAACTAGAAAAGAAGGCAACGGGAGATAAAGAAATAAGAAATAGCAGGAAACAAAAAGAGACGAGAAACAAAAGCAGGGAAGATTGGAAGATATGCTACTGGAATATAGCAGGCTTAGAAAGAAAGGATAGGGAGCTTATGAGAAATTTGACACAATGGGATGTAGTAGTAATGATGAAGACGTGCCTACATGAATACGGATGGGAAAGAGTAATGGGAAGATTACCAAGAGGTTACAAATGGCAGGTTCAAAATGCAAAGAGGAAGAATAAAAAAAGGCAGAGCAATGGGAGGAATGGTGATGGGAGTAAGAAACGAATGAATAACAGAGACGGATAAAAAAGAGTTGAAAGAATATAGAGAAGGATTAATAGTAGAAGAGATAAATATGGGAGAAGAGAGGTGGAAGATAGTGGGTGTTTATGTGAACGGTGATATGCAGGAGAAATGAGAGGAGATGAGAGAACTGATGGAAGAAAATAAGCAAGAGATTAGGCTTATAATAGGAGGAGATTTTAATGCGAAAACAGGAGATAGAGGAGGAAAGGAATGGGATCGAGAGCGAGGAATAAAATTCAAAGACAAGATACTGAATGGGGAGGGAAAGAAGTTTTTAAAAAGCCTAGGGGAGATGGGATGGTTTAGCTTACACGGAAGTATAGAGGTGGATGAGGAAGGGGAATATACACGTTCAGGAGGAAAGAGGGGAACGGTAATTGATTATGTGGTAGTGGACGACGAGGTAAGAGAGAAGGTTAAGCAACTAGAGGTAGGGAATTACATAGATTCGGATCACTTTCCCATAATAGTGACAGTAGAGGGATAGATGAGTAATAACAATAAGGCTAAAAAGGAAACAAAAGTAAAAAGAGCAGGAAGAGGGGATTGGTCAATGGAAGGTAAAGAACAGTTTTAAGAAAAAGTCAGGCATATCAAAATGGGGGAAGGAAATGTAAACGAGGAAATGGAAAAAATGATAGGAGAAATAAAAGGAGTATTAGAGTGCACTTGCAAAAAATAAGTTAGTGAAGGAGGGGATAGAAGTGGATGGGATAAGAATTGCAAACAGAAGAAGAAGGAAGTGAAAAGGGAATCATGAAAATGGAGAAAAGGAACAAGTAGTAAAGAAGAATATAGGAGAAAAAAGAAGGAGTATACTGAGTTGTGTGATCAAGAGAAAGAGGAGGAAAATAAAAGGGTTGAAAAAGAAGCGAAGAAGGCTAAGACCGAAGGTGGTAAATCGAGCGAGAAGAAGAAGGAAAAGAGTAAACCAGGATATTGAGATGGTCGAATGGAAAAAATATTTTATGGAATTGCTAGGAGGGGTAGTAAGGAAAGTTAGAAAGGGAGGAAAAGAGAGTAGGGAAACAAATGAGGAGGACGACATTACAAGGGAGGAAATAGTCAAGATATTGGTGATGAATGGGCATGGATAATGTGCAATAGAGTATGGAGAGGGGAGGGGTGGCCAGAGTCATGGAAAGAAGAAGTAGTGATACCAATAGTGAAGGAAGGCAAAGGTAAGGAGCTTAAAGATTATAGAGGAGTGACACTAATGCCAACACTGTATAAAGTGTATGTGACTGTTTTATCGGAGAGGTTAAAAAAAGAGGCAGTGGAGAAAAAGATTGAGCCATCGAATCAGACAGGGTTTAGAAAAGGGATGAGGGTGATGGACAATATATATGTTCTGAACTATTGAGTAAATAAGAGGATTAAAAGGAAGAAAGGGGCAATGGTAGAAATAATCGTGGACTCAAAGACGGCGTTTGACTCACTAGACCGAGGCGAGATAGAAAAAGTGTTGGTGAAAAAGGGGATACGAGAGGGATTAATAAAGAGAGTATCGACAATTTTTAGAGAGACAAAAAGCAAGGTAAAGGTAGGAGAGCAAGTAGGAGATAGTTTCTGGTTGGTAAGAGGAGTAAGACAATGATGTCCTCTGAGCCCACTTTTATTTAATATATTAATATCAGACTTGGAAGAAGAAATGAAGAGAAAAGGGTGGGGAGGAGTAAGCATAGGGAAGGAAAAGATATATACACTGGCATACGCAGACGATATAGTGTTGATGGCAGAGGATGAAGAAGGGGTGGCGGGCTTAATTACAGGAATAGAGAAATACTTAGATGGAAAAAAGCTGAATTTAAATGTAGAAAATACAAAGATAATGAGCTTTAGAAAAGCAGGGGGAAGAAAGAAAGAATGAACGGGGAGATGGAAGGAAATAAAATTAGAAGAAGTAAAAGAGTTTAAGTATTTGGTATATACCTTGCAAGCAAATGGAGATCATAGAGCTCATACAAGAGGAAGGATAAAAAAAGCAGCAGGGGTAATGAAACAAATATGGAGAATAGGAAAAAGAAGGGTTAAAAAAAATTAGAGAAGGAGAATCTGGTTTTTTGATACGCTGGTATAGCCGGTATTAGGTTATGGAGCAGAGATATGGAGATGGAAAGAAAGGAAAGAGATTGAAAGTTTGCAAGAAAGGTATATAAGGTGGAAGCTAGGGGTAGACTGAAGGACGCCGGGATATATGGTGAGAGAAGAAGCGCAAAGGGATAAATTAAGTACTAGATCGGAAAAGAGGGCATGGAATTTTGAGACGAACCTGTGGGAGGGAAAGGGAGAGGAGTTAGCCAGAAAGTGTTTGATGGAGGTAAAAGAAAGGAGAGGGAGGGCGATGGAATTAACGAGATGAGAAGAAGAATGGAGGGAGTTCTTTAATGCAAGAGATATAGAAGACGGGACTGGAGTCAACTATGAAGAGGTGGGAAAAAAGGATAGGGAAAGGCAATTAATAGAAAGATGGTGGATGATTGAGGAAGCAAAATGTAATAAATAGTATAAGATAATAGAAAAGGAAGAAGTACCAAAGTATTTAGAAAAGGGATGGGGAGAGAAAACATGGACCAGAATATCAAGATTTAGATTGGGAAACGAGGTAAGGGCAGGTATGTATTAGGAAAAGAAAGAGAACAGGAAGTGCAGAATCTGTGAATGGGAAGAGGAAACATGGGAGCATGTATGGGAAGGATGTAGGAGAGGAATGGAAGATAAAGGAAGCTGGCAAGAGAACGTGGTAAAGATTCTAGGGGAGGATGGTTTGGGGGAAGAGTGGATGAAGGAGTTAGAGGGTGCTAGGGGAGCAAATGAGAAAGAATGAAAGAATGGATGCAAAAAAATGGCAAAATGGAGTTACAAAAGAAGTGAAAGAAAAAGGAAACGAAAGTCGCTTAAATTAGAAGCGTAAAAATTTGTAAGTAATGGTTATGTAATAGCATAAGTAAATTAAGATGTGTTTGCGTTGTCGCTCTCTCTATCTCTCTCGCTTGCACTCTCGCTTTCGATCGCTCGCTCACTCGTTCGCTAACACGTCCCAAATTGCGCTATCGTCAAAAAATAGAAATAAGGATATAAATATAAGATTTTTCTGTCAATAGATGTAAATAACTGTAAATAGTAAGGATAAGATTTTACAAAACATGTAGAAGGATGTGTTGTAAGAAATGGAAGTCATGTAAACCCTTAGGGGACATATTATGAATAACGAAGAAGATGACTTTAATATTTGTTTCTTATTTTGCGTTAAATTTTATTCTCAGTTACCCTGAAAATTGTATCATTTCAATAAATTTATATTTTCACAATTCAGAATATGCATTGGTATTGAAACATACAGTACAGGCCAAAAGTTTGAACACACCTAAGAAAAATCGGCTGATGTAATATTTTCATATTTTTGTTGTTTGAAATTGAATATTTCTATCAAATACATTCAAAAGGATCAGGAAATGTTAAAACTATGTTGTACATACGAAAAACTAGGCGTACTATCAAAAAATTATTAATGACAAATGTTTAGCTCTTTTTTATATGAGCAACTTTTGTCTGTTCAATTTTTGCATAGCTTGTATCGCTTGTTCAAAAATTTTTATTTTTTATTTTTAATGTTGTTTTTTACTAATAAAACAAAAACTATGTGCACTATAAAAAGTGATTAATGACAAATTTTTAGTTTTTTTTTGGGTGCATGATTTTGGTTGATTTCTCTTTTATCGTATCTTGCCTAGTTTGACCGCAAAATGGAATTTTGTATTTTTTAATATTTTTTGTTGCGATCAAAATTTGAATTTTCGATTTTTCAAAAAAATTAAAAACATTGTTATAATAATCTTGTAAAGCTTTTAAAAAACGTTTTCCTTTCTTGACTTTTTTAATATCGAGCGTTGTTTGGCTTAACATGTTCATTTTCGTTTGTTTTTTTGGATTCTGAAAATGCTATAACTCCGATAATTTTCTTCTTATTGATCAAAGTCATTGAAATGAATTGTTCGAATTTCCAACTACTATAGAAAGTCGTACATGGAATTTTGAAATTTTGAAAAAAAAAATGGTCTTGAACATTTTAAAAATGCTCTAACTTTTTGAATTTTGATCAAAAATATTTGGCTAACGAACCTGACCATCAGTTTCTGATACTTAAAGAACGTACCAAAGGCAAATCTAAGAGATTAATTTATTCCAAAGTTATCGCAACTCACAGACAGACATACATACAGACAGACATATTCGTAAAATAGTATATTTTGCTACAAGTGCGGAAAGTAGGCAGTTCCACACGAGTGTAAAGTTGCTGCGCGAGCCAGAGGCGAATCGAAGGAGGGTTGTAGGCAAGTTGGAGGCGAGCTGAAGAGAAGCCGGAAACGGCCCGTTGATGAGTCGATGGTTCGTGCAGCAAACTTCACAAGAGTTACAACTACCTACTTTCAGCGCCTGTTGCACACGATATTTTTTGTAACAAATGCAGGAAATTGTTGATTTGAGAAACAATAAAAACAAATGTTTCGGAAATTATGGTAAAATTTTCGGTAATTTATTAGTAATTTATGGTTATTTATCGGGCATTTATGGTAAATTATCACTTCGAGTTTGTCCAATCACTATTCACTACTCACAATCAGTCTCTCAAGCGTCAAATCATAATGAAGTGAGGTTATGATTCCGGCAGTCATGGAAAATAATTTTGAACCGAAATGAGCAAGCGTAACAGCATGAAAAAGTAATCTGGATCGAACTCTTGCTGTTCACTGCTCTGCCGTACAAACTAAAAAGATACATAAGTCCAATCTCACTCGAACAGAGAAAATCGAGAAAAACTGTTTGCCCAAAGAACTCTGAGATCGAATAAAATTTGGAATAATCTAGATACACTATTTGGGTACAAATAATGTGCTCTCTCATATTTTGCAATAAAAAATTGGTTTGTTTAAACAATTTCTATTAGAAAATGGACTTGCGATTTTTTACTAGTCGCGGCAAGTGAAAAATACAAGGCAAAAAGAATACAAAGGCACTTGCGGCCGATGCCTTTATCGGAGAGCTCGAGCACGGCATCAAAATACAACAACAAAACATACGTAAGGGACACTGTGTGTTCAGCGGCTGTCCCGAACTTACCCGAACGATCGTCGCTAATGTATAGCCGAATCTAGCCGGGACTTATTTCCCTTGGATTTCCGATCAGAGCCCGAGCTATTTCACAAGGCTAAAACATACGTAAGGGCAAGCGATTCTTTTCGTTTGTAAATTCACTCCGCACTCGGTCACTTTTACAAGGCAAAAAAGACACAAAGTTCTTTAGGTTCTTTTTTATTTGTATGCTGATGACGTATTACATGCCTTATACAAATTTTAGGACACGCAAAGTACTTTGTGTATCTTTTTATGTTGTATTTTTCAACTTTTTCGACTCTGCTCATTTATAAACAATCGTTTTTTGCAATAAATATTAATAATGAATAATTTCTATTAACACAGTTAGACGCAGCTTTTTCTTACGAATCCAACGATACCAAAAACTCATTTTTCATAAAAATGTCACTTATGTATCTTTTTAGTTTGGACGGCAGTGCTGCTCACACAAGTTGCATCCACTTCTTAATTCAACAATAGTTTTAATTAATTGCACGATAATAACGAACGTTCTCTTACGTTAAACGCAACCAAGTTGCTCTGTTGATAAATCGTGCGCATGCGCGCAATATACTTTAGTATCCTCTGCGCGTGTGTGAACCGAGGTGTGAACGCTCTTTACGCGAATGCATTCGTTCTACTCAGCGATACTCGCTCGTACTCGCTGTGATCTGCAGCGACGAGTCGAGACACTCGTCGTATTCTGCCGCTTTTCCTCCTCCACTCGCAGTGACTCGCATTTACTTGCATTTTAGTTTTATGTATTCGTCTAAATTCCGACCTGGCAATGCTTTTCGAATGAGTCTCGAGTTATTTCTGTTAATATTGCATTACACCTTCTGCTCACTCATGCTTCCTTCTGTTATTTTCTATTGAATTTGGAATACTAGAGAGTGAATAGCCCCTCGATTGGAACAAAATGAGATTCTGCACCAAACGTAAAGAGCATCAATTAAATGGCATTTTATCCATCCCTTAAGATCACAAATGGGAGGCTGTTGGGAGAGGTTGGTGGGTTCTGTAAATAAGACACTATTAATAACGTGGGAAAAAAGATCAAATAAGGAAAAAATTCTACAAGCTCTGAGTAAATTATTCAAAAGTAGGTTTTGAAAACAATACTTTCATACGTACGTACTGATCTTCTTTTGAATGTCACACGCAACCTTATTCTTCAAAATTATTACAGTTTTTGTTTAAAATCGCATATGTCTCAAACAAGGTTTTTTCATTATTTATAACCTCTTCATTTGAATAATAGTGTATTTATGCAATAACTTTTTCTAATTAAAGCATTTTTTCAGTAATTTGGGTTAAAAGTGCAACTGCAGGTTCAACAGTAACATTTTTGTATTGAAAATTCAACTGTTTTGTACAAAAACTCCACAATTGACCCAATGGATGCAAGAACCAGCCCGACGCTCGAAAATGCGTATTATAACGCGTATAAAACGTATATAAAACGCGTAACTCCCGATCGTCGCAAAAAATGAAAATTTTGAAAATCGAAAAATCAATTTTTTGAAAATGTAGAATTGTAGAGAATAAGGAAATAAAATTTTTTCCTATTAGAATTTTTTTCGCCAAACGTTTATTTTCAATAATCAAAACGAATTATTGAAAAAAATGTCTCCCTGATTTAGTTAAGTTTTAAAACTTAAATCGTTCTAACTCGGCCAAATATTATTGAAATGAGTTCATATTTGCAGGACATATTTCAAATACTCTAGCGATGCCTAGGAAATCATGAAAAAGTTAACAATCGCTTATTGTTTAATAATTTTCGATTGCAAAATGAGGTCAATCGATAATTGTGTTTTCTCGGTTTCGCCGGTAAAAAGTATCTAGGTAACTTCGACTTTCAAACAACTTCCAGTGAGTGATTTGTTCAGCAATTTTAAATGAAGTTTTATGGAAAATCTCACATCTATTCGTTCAAAATTCACTGAGATATTCACATTTGGAAAAAGTGCTCGACGTCTGCCCACACAGACTGAACTTCGAGAAGGCTGTCTGACAGAGCAGTCCTCGCGACGCCTTAGCTAACAGTGCGGGAAGACGTCGAGTACTTTTTCCAAATCTGAATATCTCAGTAAATTTTCAACGATTCGATATGAGGTTTTCCAAAAAACTTCACTCAGCACTGCCGAACAAATCACTCACTGGAAGTTGTTTGAAAGTCGAAGTTACCTAGATACTTTTTACCGGCGAAACCGAGAAAACACAATTATCGATTGACCTCATTTTGCAATCGAAAATTATTAAACAATAAGCTATTGTTAACTTTTTCATGATTTCCTAGGCATCGCTAGAGTATTTGAAATATGTCCTGCAAATATGAACTTATTTCAATAATATTTGGCTGGTTCTTGCATCCGGCGGTTCAATATGGTTGAAATTTTGTTTCCTTCTTTTGTTTCGTTTCTTTATCTCTTGAAATGGAAATTGAACTATTTTGTTGAAAATTTGTTGTTTTTTTCATTGGGAATTAATCTTTTTAACATAAAATGTAACTATTCGATTTATGTTTGAAAAGTAATATTTTTTAGTTGAGAATTCAACTGATTGGTTGGAAATTCATGTATTTTGTTGCAAATTTGATTTGTTTGGTAGCAAATTAATCTTCTTGAATTAAAATTCATCATTTCGGTTGAAAATCAAGCTATTTGTTTAAACATTTATCTTTTTTCTTAAGATTGCAATATTTTTATTTGAATTGTTCAAACGTGTAAACCGTTCAAACGCGGATCACTAATTTTCAGTTCAATAAAAATTAGGTTTGTTAGTTTCTTTCAAATTATATTAAAAACCATTTAGTATATCGTGAAATTGAATATACGAGAAAACCTAAAAATTTATTGATTTCTAAAAAATTCAAGGTCATCCTGTTCAGGGTTAGTAATTACTTTGTTATGTATATTCAACTACTTTTTTCATGGCGTGAAGGATTTTTTAATAATAGAGTCTGACTGAATTTTTGAAAGTTTCGATGAATCAGCTTCAACTCCCAGTAAAATATTTGTTTTGAGCTCGAGTTTTTTTTGTTACTTTCTTATGTGTAAGTTATTTCTTATGATTTTATCTTTCATTAAACAAAAAAATGTGTAGCCTCTTCTCGTTTCCGATTTATGCACTCTTCAGCTGAACAATACGATTTTATCTCTCTGAATGAATCTCTTAAATAAATTCATTATCAGTTAGAACTAGTGAAAAAAGGCTTTGAATATTTTATTTAAAATTATATTTAATTATTATAATCAATTTATTTCAACAAATTCAACAGTATATCAGTTCATTATAGGAAAATAGTTATTTGTGATACAAGTTTGCAAAATGGGTGATTGTGTGCGCTAACCACCGACTCATGCTTCGAGCCACAGGCGAATGATGCAATCACACGAGTTACCAATCACCTATGCGCACGTGTATCACACGCTATTTTTTGTAACGCCCGTCCGAAAAAGTTGTTAGGAGGAGGTTACGAAAAATACTAATTTTATATTGCAGAGAGTGGAGTAAAGAAATTTTTTTGAAAAAAAAAATTTTTAAAACAATGTTTGAAAAAAAATTAGAAAAAAATGTTCTGAAAAAAATGTTTGGAAACAAATTTTGTGACAAGAAATGTTCGAACAAAATTTTGTGAAAGAAAATTTGAAAGAAAAAAATTTGGTGGAAAAAAAATTATTTAGAAAAAATGTTGGCGTTTATGCTCTTTTATCCGGGGGGGGGGGGCTACGAAACCCTAAAAACAAAATTTTAATCATTAAGGCCATGTTATATATGAGTCACGTGACCTAAATTATCGATAATTTTTTTTGCAACACCTCACGTCCACACCGAATGAGATATCGAGTTGAAATTTTGGGGAAAGCCTCAGGAAACAATAATGTACGTTTGTATACAACATTTGAAACGAAATTTAGAAAAAAAATTTTTTGAAGAAATTAAAACCGGAGCAATATCGGCATTTTTTGTGAAACAACTCATGTCCACACAAAATGAGATATCGAGTTGAAACTTTGGGGAAAGCATCAGGAAACTGCAATCTGCGTTTGTATACAACATTTGGCTCGAAATGTTGAAGAAAAAATGTAATGAATAAGGAAATTCATAAAAATACCGACCGTGATGTAGAACTCTGTAACCAATTTTCAATGTTCCCAATGAAACATTTTTGAGGTTCTGCCTCACATGTCTTGAGGAAAATGATGCAAACATCGGTTGCAATAATTACACTTGATAATATTTGCTGGTTTCGTGCAAATAAACAAATTGATATTTGATATATCCATGGTGTCAGCACTGTTGATAATGCAGATCGCTTGATTGCCGGTCGATATTTGTTATTCCAATAATAACTTTTTTTCTTCCCCAACTCTATGCTTTACCACACACTGTCCTTTTATATTTATTAATATTTTCCCAAACTTTTTCCGCTCTATTTTAACTTTTATTTTCAAATATGAGACAAAAAATATCGATCTCAGGACTGGCTGGGTCACGTGACTAATGTATAACATAGCCTTAAATCTAAATTTATTTCAAGAAGATACCAACACCAGTGTTTGAAGTTACCTATGCCAGTGTCTGAAGTACCTCACCTCGAAAGTGCGCATGCGCAGCCTTTTCACCAGTGCCTAAAGTAAGCCATCTTCAAACTGCGCATGCGGGAAAATTGTTCGCACACAGTCTGCTCAAATAAGGTCCTTTAGGCACAATTTAGAAGCATGAAAACGTCAACTTTTGAGGTGAGTGTTGCAAAAAATTGTTTTGATCTTAAATTGTTGCAATTTATTTTTAGAATAGTGTTAGTGACTGAAAATTGGCATGAAATGAAAATTTATAAACAACTTATGCAGTTATAAAAAATTTCTTAACCTAATAAGTTTCATGGGCAGACCAATTGATGCAGTAGAAAAGTTAACATTGGTATAAAAATATTTCATTAGAAGATGATTTTTCATGAAAAAAGTTAAATGCTTGATTTTCTAAACAACTTGTTTAAAAATAGGAATAACTCTTTTTCTCATGTAGTATAAATGAACAACCAGATTGTACGACAGTTGTTTGAGCATTTAATTGTACTACATAACAAATTGAGTTGAGAACCAAATTATCTAACACATGTACCCCATGTAATTTTCCCCGTAGAATCGAATGGTGCTGTTAGCTTTTCTTTAACAGACATCATTGAAATAATTTTTCAAACAAAAATTGTTTAAAGTTTAAACAATCAAAAATTAAAATTATTCTTCCATGATAAATCGTCTCTCATATAAATGTCCTCATCACAATATTATAACTTTTTCACTATGTCAATTGGTTTGTCCATGAGGCTTCAAATGGTGCATTTAAAGGTTAAGTATGTTTAATAGGTTACAAAGTTGTTCATAACTTGATAACTTATTTATAAATTTTCAAATTATGACAATTTTTTGTGACCAATACCATTCTAATAATAAATTACAACAATTTTAGGACAAAATAATTTGTTTCCATAAGAAACTGATATACTGAAGTATTTGCTGCAATAAATTATTTATAATAATTAAATACAATTTTTGTGTTGTCTAAATCTGACTTCATTATTTCTGACTAACAATGACTTTATTTAGGTAATTCTTTCGGAGATGAAAAATCATATCGTTGAAATTAACAATTTGGCCGCTGTATTTGTAAGTATTCAAAGTGCATAACTCGGAAACGAGAAAAAAGTATTAAATTGTACGTAACACCTATAAATTTGAATAAAATCGGTCAATACATTTCCGAGATATCACATTTTCAAAAAAGCTCATCCAAAAAATTGAAAGCGACATAACTCCCACAATTTTTATATTTTTTCAAAAGTTCTTGAATGGATATTTTTATATAAATTTTCATAAATTTTTTTCGTGTTTTACATATAAATAAGTTCAAACGTAAAGCTAAACAAGGATAGAAAACAGGAACCTGGTGATAATATTAATTATTTTTAATTCATAGTACAACCTTGCACGTATCTTCATTTCCATTTTATAATAATTTAGAATTAAAAGAAATTTAAATATGTATATTATTTATGATGGTGGTTCAACAATGCGACTTTTCTTATTCGCAATATTCCGTTCAATATTCCGTAATGAAAAAAATCTTTTGTACTTACTTTTAATTTTCAAAATAACATGGGAGCTGCCGCAAGGCTCTCAAAAATATGGTATTTAATTTACTTGCTTTGGACGATTTGGACTCAGGGTAGGGTGTGGCGATATGAGCATAGTTGTCTTTTTCACGTCAGTATTTGAAATCTGCTAATTCATTGCTTGAAAGTAAGTCGTTATATATATTCCACAAACAATTTTAGTAGTGCGCTTGGTTCATATCGCCCCCTGCCTGGGACGGGATGAGCCAGGCTGAGCCAGGTGCTGAATTTCATATATATTGGGGTTTTAAGCCATTTTTTACATGCTTGTCGTATTTTTCAACCACAACAATGTTTTTCTCATTTTATAGCGTTTTACGAGTTTTCACACAAAGTTATTTCAGAAATATACCAGAAAAACAGTGTGCCAGCAACTCATATTATTTTCTATAATATGTTACATACCTATAACAGTGCAGTTGTCATACTTTTTATTCGTTTGAACCATAATTAACACACTGCACAATCTGATACAGTGAAACATTGCATCCTAACCTACTGACTTCTACACAAGAGAATCGGTTTCATGCACAGGAAGAGGTGGCTCATTTCGCCCCAGAACAGTCGCTCATTCCGCCCCATATGAAACATTCAAGTAAAATCCAAATTTAACCTATTTCTGTTTTACAATTATATATGAATCTGTTGAAAACTTAAGGTTTAATAAATAAGCTATCCAAATAACCACTGGAAAAACATGTAATATATGATTTTGTGTGATTCATGGACTTTCTAAACAAATGCAAAATAGCAGAATACAGGTTTAAAAACTTTTACTTTCTTTTTTTCCAAATTTATTCAACATTAAGGGAGTTGCAGCGCTACGTAGCTAGTCCAAATGAAAACTGTCTTGCATTTGACTTCCGAGGTACCTAATGTGGCAACGTCGCCTCGCGCGTGTTAGTGTGTGTGTACATAGCCGCCAATCATATGTTGCGTTTTCTTCAGACTGATCTTCACCTACAATACTACAGGGTATCGCGGTGTTGCCAAATCTGCTACGTAATGGCAAATACATCGTAAAACTTCGATGGTTTCAACGTAAAATTAATTTTTTGTAGGATTTTCGAGTATCCTTCGGACAATATTAAAGAGTGAAAATGTTCACTACATATTCTTTTACTATTACAAGCTGTTTCATGAAAATCTGTTTGTCAATTACAAAATGGCGAATTCAATGACGTAAAATGTTAGAATGCCATAAGAACACATGTTAAAAGCCCGATTCCAAAATTATTAATTTCTCTTTACATAGGTACCCTAGGCTCATGAAAATTCAACTGCATGTCTTAAACACCATTACGAAGTGATATGCAAAGTTTTATCAAAATATGTTTGTCAATTCGTTTTTGGCTACAACTCCCTTAAGCCAAAAATTATTCAAAAGAAGTTTGATAACGTTCTTCGTGGTATTAGTACAAAGAACAGTTACAAAAGCAATGATAGGCTACGAGAAAATTGAGTGGCTCATCTTACCCCCTATGTTCATCTCGCCCCACCTTACGCTATTGAAACGCAGACTTCCACATTCGTATTACGTTTCTTAGGCATTTCAATTTCAACGAGAATATTTTCAATATTTAAAATTTGGAAGAAACAAATAATAGTGATATTAAAATTTAAAAAAACACATTTTAATAATTCCACTCATGTATTTATTCATATTTCCATATTTGTACTGAATTGAATGTATGTACGTTCAATTTAATTTAGTTATTAATGATTAAAGTACAAAACAAGATAAGTTGTCGTAGAAAAGCTTTTTTTATTCAAACAGTTTCGTTCTTTCAAGCAATTGTTATGTTCAAGAAATTTTTTTTTTTTTAATGTTCTGTTTCAGACAATTTCGATTGGTTAAACCATTTGAGACAATTATGTTTCATGACATCAATAATTTATTAAAAAAATTAAATCATTTTGCTGGAGTTTTGTTCCTTTCAGCAATTCTTTTTATTACAAAACATTTGTTTTAAACAATGTTATTTCTTTAACCATTTTCTTTGTTCAAAAAACTGAAAAAATTATATTCGATTACGTAAATAATTACTTACAACAATTAAATAATATTACTCGATTTTGAGATGCTTTTAATTACAAATTGAATAAACCCGCGACTTGACAGTGCTACATGGGACCCCGCTAAAGTATCGCTTACACCTTTCGTCCTCCGGTGCAAAACAAAATATGCCAGAAAAAATATTCGTTAATAACTCTTTTCGTAATAATTTAAAATTTTTTGTTGGTAAAGGTTTGAATTCTGAGAATTTTTTGAAACATTGCAATCTTAAACACATCGTTCTATGGTTAATGCGAGCTGAGAATGATAAACTGTTCCTATATAAATAACTTTGTAGACTAAAATTATCCACATTTTGGAATTTTCTTTTCAAATACGAATTAAGAAAGCCTACAGAAGATACTTGATTTTTGTAACCCGTTTCGATAATTTTTCACAAAGATGTAACAATTGAAAGTCCACGAAAGATAAACATTTACGGGATTAAATGTGATTTAAAAAGGAATCGCTTGAAATCCCGTTTTAATAATCACATCCATTTTTTATGCAAATCTCATACTGCATTCGTGTTCTCTACCCTCTTCACAAACTGACACGAGCACGATCGAGATAAACAGCGAGTGTCGTTTGCTGCCAAGTACACAACACAGCGTCCAACGCAGTTCACCAGCACACTTATTTAATTAACAAAAATTTCAACTCAAATTTCGAATTCATTTTGTGCATTTTTCACAGGTGGAGTTTCAGTTTTCATTTCACCAGATCTTAAAAAAAATAAAACATTTTTTCATAAGGCGTAATGCTTCTGTATATAACCGTTAGCTTGCCACCGCAGCGCTACCAGTAGTAAGGAATGACTATGGGGCGCCATTATGGGCGTGGCCTAATCTCCCTCTCTACCCCGCACCCCGCGACTGTCGGCGCCGCGGCGCAGTAGATAAGACTGAGTAGCAACAGTCTACGTAGTTGGAGAGGGGGAAGGGGGTCCCCGTCAGGAAGATTTTGGGTCTTGTGACGTCACACAGGGAGTTTCCAAACGTGAAAATGGAAAATGGAGAAGAGTGGAGATAGAGGATTCCCGCCTGGTGAGTTCAGAGCGCTGTGACGTAATAGTGTTCGGGGTTTCCCCAGAGAAAAGAAGATATTTAAACGATTTTCAATATTTTTAAGTGAATGAATAATGTTTTTCAATTACATATTTTTTAATGAAAGGATTTAATGTTCATTTCGAATGAGAAATAACTTTATAAAAATAATTATCTAAAAATAGGAGAAGGATAAATCATAAGAGTAACAGTTTTTGTTTGAACCTATGAAAATAGATTTATTGAATTTTTTTCAAAAAAAAAAAAACCTTACATCGAAAGGCCTAGTAAAACTGTTTCATTGCAATGAGATTCAAGTAGATGAGACAAACAATAATATAATGGATATTTATCAAAGATATAATGTACGGAGTTGTGACGAACAAGATTGAACGCATGATGCAAGATGCGTATTAATATTACCCCACGATCATAATACCCACCTTGAAGCACATTTTTTGGTTGTCGGAATACCCTAGACTTAATTTTATATTTATTTAATAGTCTTTTGTGAAAATTCACAACAATGCGATCATTTACTAATAAACTGCACGTAAAAAGTTTGATAAACTCATCCAAAGAATGACCATTACACATATGATGAAGAAAAATAACACAAAAATGGCCGCACACATCCGAAGACGCACTTTGTAATTGCGTTGTGTTCCATCTGAACAAGGTACAATTTCCTCGCAGACGATAAAGATGTTGAGGGATAAGAGGCGGTATTCCATAGCTGCCAAAGTACGTTCCTCGACCATTTTTACTCACGTTAATAGTAATCCAGTGTGATCCAGGTTTCTTTGCCGCGTCAAGGTTGGCAACGATACAGGCCGGTCTCATCCAAATTTTCGGAATTCGATCTGCTGGAAACACCCCAGTCGTGCAGGCTGGTATAGTCCGAATTGCTTGAAGAATCTCTAACCTGTTCATCCTTCTTTGACGGATTGGCAACCGTTGGCAAATTTGGTGATAAGTGATTTACTTCACGTGATGTAGATTGCTCATTGATTTTGTCCATGTATCTCTCACGTACCTTCAAACTCACGTAAAGCTGCCTCATGGATACAGTTGCCATGTTCTAACTTCTCACAACAGTCACGGCAAAGAGCGAACATGAGTTTACCGTGGAAACGTGAAGATAAGAGAGGTTGATAGAGCGTCTGTGGTGGACGGATTCTGCACTTAATTAATCCTTCGACTTTTGAAATACCTAAATTGTTGCTACCCGTTAATACTTCACACTCATCACCTACGTATATATCGGGATGACCTATTGGGAACTTACCGGATTTCAACACTTTCGGGTATAATCAGCAGGCTTCGAGGTGGAGCATTTTTCCCCCATCTTTTACAACATAAAAGCAGCGGGTATTACCCGTGCGTCCCCCAAAAAATGCATCACGAGGATTTAACGGTTCATTTATTAAAACAGGATGCATAGAGAGAAAATTTGCTAGATTTGCATCGGTTACTCTCAATCTATCAAATTCACACTCCCACATCTCTGTTACAATATACCCACTGCGATTCAGTTTTTGAGTCAACGCACGTGTTCGCTCAAATCGAGCGTTAAGACTCTCATCCGAGCTATTTAATTGTTTGTCGCGAATTGTCAGGGAAACAACTTTCACAACCATGCCAGAAACAGCCCTGAAATTAAAGGATATGCTGTAACCCACTTTCTTGCTCTTCATAAAAGCCGTCAACTAGCATACCTTCCTTAACCCGAAATTCCCGGCCCCTGCCGGCATGGTGAATATTGACACCATGCTGTTGCTCTTCCCACAACAGCCACTCTACTCTCTTTTTTGACTGAGGGTCTGTCCATCTGTAACCCCTAGTTGGAATAATAGGAATCGTACTTTCCTTGAGGTGATTTTTTCTATAAACTAGTGAGCAAGCGGATGGTGTAGTGATACACTCGGTAAACGGGCAAACGTTACCGACTGTTAAAAATTTCTTACGAAATTCAAGACAGGCTCGACGAAGAATGTCGACATCCTTTACACAATAATTGACTAATTATTTTTCGAAAATGAACTTATAATC
>CAKNYM010051074.1:198341-212461 GCA_932195095.1 Andricus curvator
AAAAAACCCAACAAAATTTCAAACTGGAAAAAATCACCAAACTTATCATCGGAAGAATCCAAACTATACTTCCACCCCGAATACAAACATTAATCACCCAAAAACCTCACCCCTTGCTCGTATAAAAAAACTATTATATCTCGGTTGACTTAAAAACCCCCAAAAAATTTCAAACTGGAAAAAAATCAACAAACTTATCTTCAAAAGACTCCGAACTATTCTTCCACCCTGAATACAAACATTAATCACCCAAAAAACTCACCCCTTGCTCGTAGAAAAGAACTATTATGTCTCGGTTGACTTAAAAAACCCCAGAAAATTTCAAAATGGTAAAAATTACCAAACTTATCTTCGAAAGAATCCAAACTATACTTCCACCCTGAATACAAACATTAGTCACCCCCAAAACTCACCCCTTGCTCGTATAAAAAAACTATTATGTCTCGGGTGACTTAAAAAACCCAACAAAATTTCAAACTGGAAAAAATCACCAAACTTATCTTCGAAAGACTCCAAACTATATTCTCACGAAAGATCAGTAAACAACAAAACTCATCCCTTGCTCACATAGAAGAAACTATCATCAGATTGAAGGGTGGAAAGGCAGAAGGAGGTAACTGGCAATTTTTCTAAAATGTTTGTTTTTTGTTAGGAAAATTATCAAAAATTCAAATACACATCTTGTTAAAAGAATTTGTTCAAAATCGTATTTTTTATGGTAGCAATACGTTTGAAAGTTACATTTTCGTATCCATAAAAAATAAAAACTTAGTTCGGAAGCAGAATTTTTTTATCGCGGTTTCAATTTTACACAAAATGTTTTTTTGCTCCTCTATCCATAATTCCCATTCTGCAAAAGGATGTAACTTAAGTTACCTCCTTTTGCCTTCCCATACACTTAAAATATCTCAATTTAAGGTAAGAAGTTTTAGAGGTTTGAAGAAATTTTGTTTAAGTACAATATTCAAATACGCTTAACTTTGTGGAACATTTTTTCGCAAATCGAAAAAATATACCTATAGCCAAATTTCCTCTAAAAAACAACATGTTCCGTCCCCTAGAGATTCTGCGACTTCAAGTGTAGAACCTGCCTGATTTGAAATGCTTTTGGTCAATAATAATATACATTTTATACTATTATTCTAAATTATCGATTGTTAATGTTAATAATAATTAAAAATTGAAGTGGTGCAAAAGAATTGTATAATCCACTATTCTACCAATTTTCGTGTCTCTATATCCCATTGGGTAGATTAGCAGAATAGAGGAATAGTGTACAGCCAATTGCGCACAATTTTACAAGAGACAATAGATGAGATACAGTAGAAAATTGATTGTCATCTGCTATTTTGATTATTCTCTTTTTCTATTCTTCCCCATGGGATAACAGGATGCAAAAATCAGCAGAATAGAAGAATATAGAAGTCGGGGAAAAAACAAAAAGACCGGTTGCACGCTTGACATCCTTTACATAAATTATTATTGATAATTGCATGTGTTTTGAAGTTCGCCGACCGGTTTCTGCATATAGTTATCATCAGTGGGATATGCTAAAAATCTGCACAAAAGAAGAGTAAGGTAAGCAATCTAAACCAAATTTCTTTATGTAATAAAACTTGCATAAGTGTTTAACATAAAAATCCGAAGTATTTAGAGGTTTGGTGTACACTTTGCCGTTGCTGCGTATTCAAGTTAACCTCATAAATTCGTCTGTTGCCATTGAAATTTAATTCTCTTTTGTTGGAAATGCAACTGTTTACTTGAAAACTACAATACTATTCTATTGAAAATTCGACTCCTTTGGTTGAATTCAACACTTTTTGGTTTCCAATTTAAAGCTGCCCCTGGCGGACCGGCGAAGCGCAAGCATTACGCTACAGCGTATAATGATAAAGTAATGCGAAAGTAATGCTAAAGTAATATGGCATTATAATTAATAAAACAAACAAAATAAATATGTAAACTGTTGCAATTATAATAAGACGTTAAAATTTACGTTAAATGGTCATGCCGTAATTGCAATAAATTTCTTTTTCAGCGTTAAAAAATGAAAAAATAATGTGGCTGTCATTGGAGTCGGGCCCCTGCATATTGGCAACCCGCTTGAAGCCGCTGTTAGCAGACTGCCAATATGCAGGGGAGTGACTTCAATGACAGCCACTATGTTTTTTTTATTTTGTAACGCTGAAAAAGCAACTTGTTGCAATCACGGCATGACCATTTAACGTGAATTGTAACGTATTATTATAATTGCAACAGCTTACATATTTATTTTGTTTCTTTTATTAATTATAATGCCATATCACTTTAGCATTACTTTGGCATTAATTTATCATTACGCTGTAGCGTAATGCTTGCGTTCAGCCGATCCGCCAGGGTGTATGAAACTACTTTCTTAAGAATTCATTTTTTTTGGCGATTCATAATATTGATTCAAAAACCTCTCTTTTTGGTTAAAAATTTAACGATTTTGTTGAAAATTCTTTTTTACTTGTTGGAAAAATAAATTTTTAAATACAAATTTAACTATTGCATTTTTTGTTGGAAACTCATCTTTTGTAGTTGAAAATGCATGTATTTTTTTTAATATTAATTTTTTGGGTCAAAATTGAACTGTTTTGTTGAAAATTTGTTTTTTAGTTTATTAAAAATTAATTTTTTCAACTGGAAATATAAGTATTTTATTTTTGGTTGAATATTTATCTCTTTTACTTGAAAATTCATGTATTTTGTTCAAAATTTGCCTTTTTTTGGTAGCAAATCAATATTTATTATGGTTAAAAATACATCTTTTCTGTCGAAATTTAAACTATTTTGTTCAAAATTTGTCTTCTTTAGTTGGGAATTCAACTATTTGGTTCAAATATATAAGATAAGTTTTGTGATTTTTTCTAACATGAAATTTTTTCGGTTTTTTAAGTTAACCAAGACGTGATGGTTTCTTTTATACCAGCAAGAGGTGATTTCTTGAGGTTGTTGATCTTTGTATTTGGGGTAAAAGTATAGTTTGGTGTCTGTCGAAGATGCTTGTGATTTTTTCCATTTTTAAATTTGTTGGGGTTTTTAAGTTAACAAAGATTAGGTATTTCTTTTGTACAAGCAAGGGGTGAGTTTTTGGGATAGTTGATTTTTGAATTAGTGGTTAAAGTATAGTTTGGAATCTTTCGTAGAAAAGTAATCTTCTTGGTTGAAAATTCATTTTTTGGTTAAAGATTCCTCATTTAACTTGAAAATTCATTTCATTGGTTAAAAATTAAACTATTTTGTTAAAAATTAATCAGTTGTATTTTATTACTCTCCCTTTCACGGGTTTGAGGGCTCCGTTCCCTTTACATCTTTTACAATTTCACTTAACCACTATGCCTTATGCTTATCTTAATCTATAATCGCTTCGCCTTTTTTTTTATTATTTACAAGTTCTTAACTATTATCTTACTAGCTAATAACTATTATCTAGCAAATGCGCGAGACCTTCCAGGGCTTCCGTTTCCTCTTACCATTACTCTTCAAGCTTTTAAAAAACACGCAACACTAATTTTCCATATCCATGTTTGAATTTTGATTTTCTCCCCTCCCATGCATTCTCTCTTCCCTTCTCTCTTCCAAGCTCTTAATCCACTTTTCCCCTTGTCCACAACCGCTCAGTATCCACCTAACTTTATCTACCACGCTCTTTCCCCCTTCCTCTTCCCCTGTACATCTCTCCAACACGTGCTCCCAAGATTCCCTTTCATACCCACATACCCTACACACTTTCATTTCTTCACTCATCCAATATTTACACTCATTCATACCTTCTCCCATTCTGAAACGTATCATCCTGGACCACCTGTACTCCTTTTTCAACTTCCCTAGATATTCTGGGACCCCTTCCATCTTGATGAATCTATACCATTTATTATATTTGGACTCCATAATCTTTTCCCACCTTTCCTCTTCCTGCTTCTTACTCATTTCCCCCTCTACTATCTGCCACTCCCTCCCTTCGTCACACATTCTCCATTCTCTTCTAACTTTCCATCTCTCCTCCTCCCATCTTGAAAGTCCCGTGTTTCCTCTCCTCTCTCTATCTAATATTTCCTTCAGGCATGCTTGTGCAACTTTGCTACTCTTACCACTTTTAAGTTTCTCTTCAAAATTCCATACCCTTTTCCTCTGCCTTATCACCAATTTCTCTCTCCCTGTTTCTTCTCTCAACATATAACCTGGGCAGTTCCAGCTCACTCCCATAACCCATCTCAGAAATCTCTCTTGCATGTTTTCTACTTTTTTGTATTCCTTGCATCCCCACATCTCCACTCCATAACACATCACAGACCATACCAGTGAATCAAACAGCCATACTCTCATCTTCCAGTCCTCTTTGAATCTTCGTTTTCCAATCCCCCACACTTGACCCATCACCTTACTCGCACTTTCGATCCTTTTTTTCACTTGCAGCTCACTTCCACCTCCCGCTTCGAACCAGAATCCTAAATAACAAAATTCTTCTACCATTTCCACCATTTCCCTATTTATCTTCCATCCATACTTTACTTCATTCTTTCTCTTCCTGAAACATACTATCTTTGTCTTCGTCACATTTATTGTCAAGTCTTTCGCTCTCACGTACTCTTCGAATCCTTTCATTAGCAAGTTCATTCCACTTTCATTCTCTGCTAGAAGCACCACATCGTCCGCGTACGCTAACGAGTATATTCTCTTATTTCCTAGAACTGTACCCCCTTGACCTTTCCTTTCCATTTTTTCTTCTAGGTCTGCTAACAATATGCTAAACAACAACGGGCTTAGCGGGCACCCTTGTCTAAGACCCCTCCCTGTCCAGAACTCCTCTCCTTTCTGTTCCCCGATCCTCACCCTTGTCTTTGTCTCCGTAAAGACCTCTTTGATCCTCTCAATCAGCTCTTCGTCCACCTCCCTTTCTTTCATTGCCTTCCACAAAACTTTCCTATTCACCGAGTCGAAAGCTGCTTTAAAATCTACAAAGAGTGCGACCAGTTTTCCTTTTTTCTGTCCCAGGTTCCTGTTGACTAAATAATTTAGTACGAAAATGTTATCCACTGTGCCCATCTCCTTCCTGAATCCTGTTTGATTGTGTGGAATACTTCCTTTCTCATCTACCTGTTCTTCTAATCTCTTCCTAAGCACCTCCGCGTAAATCTTATACGTTACTGGCATGAGAGTGATTCCTCTATAATCTTCGACTTTTTCCCCCCTCATTTCTTTAATAAAGGAACTACCAAACCTGTTCTCCACTCCTTCGGCCATCCTTCCCCTCTCCATACTCTATTACATACTTCCCAAATCTCTTCTCTACCCCTCCTTCCGCCAAATTTCAACGCTTCATTCTCCATCCCATCCTCTCCTGTCGCCTTGTTTCGTTTTAACTTCTCTATTGCTTGATTCACCTCCTCTCTGGTTAAGTCATTCCCACCTTCTATTCCTCCCTCCTTGATCTTTCTACCATCCCCCCTTACCTTGCTATCCACTCCTCCTAGCAATTTCTTGAAATATGCCGTCCATTCATCCATACTTATATCTTCATTGATTCCTTTCCATTCACTCCTTTCTCTATTGATCACCTCCCATTCCCTTCCTTCCTTTATTGCTTTTTCTACCTCCTTCATGTACCTCACCTTCTCCTCCTGTCGTTTTACATCCAGTAATTTCTCGTGTTCCCTTTTTCTCTTATTATACTCCTTTTTGTCTATCTCTCCTCTTCTCCAATTCTTTAACGATAACTTTATACGCTCTTTACTCTCTACACATTCCGCATCCCACCATCCTCTTTTCTCCCTTCTTTGTTCCTCACTTGGCCTAATTTCTTCCACTATCTTCTCTACCCTTCCCCTCATCTTACACAAAATCTCATCCACGCCTCCCCCATCTTCAATCAAACCATTCTCTTCTTCCATTCTTTCCGTATATTCTCTTAGCTTATCAGCTCCCCATTTACCCATCTTTGCTTTTTTCCTTGTCGCTCCCTCCTTCTTCCTTCCCTCTCTTCCCCAATTCCCGCATTTCAACGTTGCAATGACCGGAAAGTGTTCTGACCCTATTTCGTTCCCTACTTCCATTGTTTTCAACAGACTCCTTACCCTTTCCTCGGCCAGAATGTAGTCAATCACTGTTTCTCCTTTCCCTGCAAACGTAATCTCGCCTTCCTCATCCCCTTCCGAGTTCCCATTGCAAATAAACCATCCTGTTTCTCCCAGAATTTCCAACAGAGTCCTACCCTCCTGGTCCACCTGTTTGTGTTTCGATTTTCTCCTGAAAGTCTCACTGTCTTCATCCCATATTTCCCTCCCTGTTCCCCCGTCCAAGCATTCAAATCACATCCTATCAACACCAATTCGTCATCCTTCTTCGCCACCCATTTCCTAATCACACTCCAGCCTTCTTCTTCTCCCCTTCTCCTGTAAACGCAAACTATCCTCACCTTTCTTTTTCCTATCTTCACCATTCTCGTCATTACTCCATCCGTTTCCTCAAATCCCATTTCTATTCTCTTTTCTCCTACCAATTCCTTCCTCACTCCTGACACCATACCCCCTTTCTTTCTGCCCTTTATCTTCTCTTTCTTTGCCCCTTGCATCTGCCACATATATCCCTTGGGTAACTTCCTCTTCACTCTCTTCCACTCCTTCTCATCTATCCAGGTTTCACTCAACGTCACTACATCCCATTTCTTCAACTCTTCCCAGAAACCTTCATCTTTATTCATTAGCCCTGATACGTTCCAAAATGCTACTCTCACTTCTTTTTTCCTTCCTTTCTCCCTTCTTTCGTCATTATGTCCCCTCCCTACTTTTGTGGAAACCCCGTCGCTTCGTCTTCTCCTTCTTCTTGTCTTTCACCCTCTAGTGTTTCCCTTACTTTCTCCCTTGTATTCTTAGTCTTCACTTCTTCCTCTCTTCGCCATAGACCTTCCCTACACACTTCACTCAATTTTTCTTCCTCATCATCCCATATCCACACATTCCCATTTATCCACATCCTGTCTTTCCCTATCCATACCGTGTTCCCTTTCACTCTTTCACTCCATGCTCTCTGTTTCATCATCCACTTTCTCCTTCTTTCATTCCACGTCATATCCTCCTCTATCCTTTCTTCCCTTCCCTTCAGGGCTTTTTTCTTTCTCAAGATATCAAATTTTTCTTCCTCATTTCTCACTTTCACCACATACATACGCGATTTACCTTCAATCTTCCTTCCCACTCCAATTACCTCTTCCACGTGCACTTTTGCTCCAATTTCACTCATTAACTTTTCCACTTCTTCTCTACCTGATTCACTATCCACTTTCATTCCTCTAATCACTAAATTCCTACTCCGTTTCGCCTTCTCTTCTACTTCCATTTTCCTTTCCAACTCTCTCAATCTTGATTTCATTCTCACATTTTCTAGGATAACGTTCTCATTCATTTCTCCATCTCTTACCCCCTCATTTCCTTTCTTCATATCCTCAGACTTACACTCTAGCTTCCTCACTCTTTCTGCCAACTTCTCCATATCTGATTTTCTCTTTTCCTCACTCATCCTTTGATTTTTCTCAATATCTTCCAACTTCTTCCAAACTTTATCTTTTTCTCGCCGCCATACCAGATCCCATTCTTCCCACTTCTCTCTAACTTTCCTCATTTCCTCCCAAACCTCCTCCCCTCGCTTTTGCATGCCATTCAGACTTCGGTTCGTTTCCTCTCTAAACCCTTTCATAAGATTTGCCAGGCTCTCTAAATCCACTTTCCCTTTTGCTTTATTCCTTTCCGATGGAGACTTTTCTTAAAACTTTTTCCGCAACTTCTCATTCCCCTGCTCATACCCCTCTTCTTCCCTTGATCTTTTACTGTCTTCCGTCTTATCCCCCTCGTCACTTTTATCAGTAAACCCTCCCCCCTGCCTCCATTTATCAAAAAGTTGTCTCGATCCTAAACTGCTAGCTCTGGATCTGTTAAGCAGTTCCCGATTTGACGGCCTACCTCGAGGCCTCCTGTCAACTAGCCCCCCTTCCTTCTCTCCCCACCCGAAGTTTCCTGGCGTAGCATACTGGCCATCGCCATCATCGCTATCTTCGGCATCACCCTTACAACTCCCCGTTTCGCCGGTCTCAGTGAGATCATCAGCACCGGGGTTGTTGTCTACCTGCTGCTGCCCTCTACCGGACCCCACTGGACTCCTCGTAACAGGCATGCTGGCCTATTTTACCGATCTGCTGTCCCCTATATTCTCTCTCACTTTTCCGTCCCTGACAACTAACCTCCAAATTATCACTTTCAACTCTCCTCCTAACCCTTTTAACCTTACAAAACAGCCTCCCCACACTTCCACACAACCCCTTCACTTCACTAACCTCCCTCACCACCTTTCGCCTCAATCACACCTCCACGCTCGTCGCCAAAACCAAAAAAGATAGCACAGAACAAACACGCGTACTTTACTATTCGGTACCGGAAACGGAAGGCTGTTAAAAATTAATCTTATTGGTTGAAAATGAATCTTTTTCGTTAAAAATTAGTTTCTTTGTTTGAAAATTTAACTTGAAAGAAAAATGTATATCAGACAGGGAAAATAAAAAATTGTTCAGGAAAAATTCAGGTAAAGTTGGGAATTTTGACATTGGTATTTTGTAGCGACCCTGTTCCTTAACTGCCATGTTACGAGTGGGTCACGTGACCGGATTCCTAACTTACTGGCACTTTTTTATTTGTCAACTTATTTTCACAAGAAGCGCCACATCGATTTGAAAATTTGGGATACTAAATAAGAAGCACTAAGAAACGCGGCTCTGGTCCGTTATTTTCATAATTATGAAAACAGCAAAAAAAATTTGTTATAAAAAAAATTATTTTCATACTAATACAAATTTAGGACCAGAGCCGCGTTTCTTAGTGCTTCTTAATTATTATCCCAAATTTTCAACTCGATTTGGCTATTCGTGTGAATATAAGTTGACAAATAAAAAAGAGCGGGTAAGTTAAGAATGTGGTCACGTGAACCACTCATCACATAGCCTTAAGTAAAATTATATTAAGGGTGGGGGAAATTAGAGATTGAAAAGTGTGAGAAGTGAAATAATGTCCTGATTTTCCGATCAAGCTATCTGGCCACCCTAACGTTATAGGAAAATTTATAGATAATTGTGAATTTTCTCTAAATTTTACACACAAAACATCAAACAATAACTTGTGGATAATTGTTTAACATGCGCAGTTATATCACCTTATATTGGTTTCATAGGATCTACTTTCGACTTGCTCAGTACTCAGTACTCAGTATGCAGTACTCAGTTCACTGCTTTTTATCATGTACTTTATTGTTATTTCTTCCAAAGAGCAATGAAAATTCTCTCAAATTAATAAAAAAATAATAGAAAATAAAGCGAAACGAACGGAATATTTGAATTTATGGTTCAATAAAACATTTTCTTTTTCAGATACTTTTTCCATGTGACCCATGATAATGGATCTTAGAACTTCACTTAGGACTATTTTATTGCTAATTGTAAAGCATACGAGAACTCCAGCATTACCGTGGCACCAAGAGTCAACACGACACAAGATAAAGAATCTTTTGAAATTGTACCTTGCAATGAAACGTATCTTACGTTCAAGAACTCGTATCATCTCACCAAGAAGTTTCCGGGTGCGATCCATTTTTACTGTAGAGAGACGGCTCCAACAGGGAGACAGCAGTAATTTGATTCAGGAAATGAGAAACGAGGACCCAGAGAAGTATTTCACGTACTTTCATGTGCTCCCTAATGTGATTGAACAATTGTATGAGCGCATTAGGCCCCTCATAGAAAAACAAGATGTTGTTCGGGAACCAAACTCAGCAAGAACCCGATTAGAGATAACATTACGTTATCTGTCTTCCGGAGATTCTCTGGTGTCCCTCTCATTTGCATTCAGAGTGGCACCCAATACAATTTCAAAAATAATACCTGAAACATGCCAGAAAATTTATGAATGTCTAAAGGACGATTAATTTATTCAACCGTCAGAAGAAAATTGGAAGCCAATTATAGATGACTTCGCTACAATGTGGAACTTCGATCACTGCATGGGAGCGGGCGATGGCAAGCACGTGGAAATACGTGTAAGTGTTCTATTTGCAAAATTAAATCATTTTATTATGCAAAAAAGAAAATACTAGTATCTCCATCTACAAAAATAATTGGTTAACTTCTTAGTTTTTGAATGAATTGGTTTCGTTGTCACTTAAAATCTTCTTTCAACATGATTCAAGAAAAATTAAATCTATCAGCATAACTTTTGCCCATTACTTTCGGTTAAGAGAACCATCTTAACGAATGTGGATAGTTAATTGTAAAACTAAAATGTAGGTATCTGAAATGAACTAAGTGATAGATAGTGAATTAACGTGTCAGTCAGACTCATCAGAAATGATCAGGATGTTTAGAAATCGTCAGAACTTCTGACCATTTGTGACGATTCCTGACTTTATTTACTTGGTATATACTTTTTTTGCCATGTTACAGGCTTCATACAACAGCGGTTCACTCTACTACAACTACAAACACGATTTTATTCTCCACTTGATGGCGATATGTGACGCTAAAGCACGCTTTCTCATAGTGGACGTAGGAGCGGAAGGTAGACGAAGCGATGCCGGCGTCTTAAGAAGCAGTGAATTTTTTGCAAGACTCGCAAATAATGCTCTTCAAATCCCTCCTCCCGAACCACTAGGTGATTGAATGCTTCAAAATGATTAAACGTTTTTTAGTGAATAAAAAATATCGGAAACTTCCACAAATTTTTGTATTAATTTACAAGGAGGTCAGAAATTACGAGTTCACGAGCTGTGGAAAAGTTACTTTTAGTAGATTCGACTAATTTTACGTATATAAGGGACACATATTTTACCCCATAATACGAGAAGTAGAAGTTATTACAATTCAAAGAGTGTAAAAAGAGCGAACAAAAGCAATTTTTGAATTTTTCAAGAAAATATATTGCACAGGGTTGAACTTTTAATATTTCATACAATTTTAGTAAATTGCGAAATAATAAAGTTTTAATTGTGTTTCATCTTCTAGATTCTGAATGTGAAGAAAAAATGTCGTGAGAATTAAAAAATCTATACTCATTTAGAAAAATTTTGAAAGTCAGCGACCAGTATAATTCACAAGAATTTCACAGAATCCATGACAGTAGTGCATGTTTTTTTTTCTTTTTTAATAAATAAAATCCCTTTTTTAATATTGTATCAATATTAAAATTAATAATAACATTCCTAATTTCAGAATTAACAAATATTAAAAATATGCTTTCCAAAATAGAAGCAATGAATATAGTCAACATTGTTATAGAATTAAATTATTATTTTTACAGTAATTACATGAAAGAGAAAACTTTCATTTCATGTTTTATTTCATCTCAAGCTGGTACTCACTACTATTGTAGGAAAATGAATTTTCTTTTCCTTCGTAGGAACGAATGGACTAATCGCTCCCAACGTTTTCGTGGCAGATGTGGGCATGTCTGGATTCGACGGTATTTTGACACCCTATCCTAGAAGTGGTGATCTAGATAATATGATGAAAATGTTTAATTATCGATTGAGTCACGCAAGACGCATTGTGGAATGTGCTTTCGGAATTTTAGCAGCACGGTGGAGAATATTTGGGAGAAAGATCATCGCCTCAGTGCCAACGACAAAAAAAATCATTTTAGCTGCTACAGCGTTACACAATTTCATCATGACCGAGTAAATTCTAGCCGCCGCCTCCAAATCTATGCTTTTCAGATTGTTGCACATATCAATGTAATATTATCTTTATTGTCATTATAATTGAACTTAAAATTTATTTATTCATTTGAAATCCTAATGAGAAATTTTATTATCCTGGTTCCATTCCTAAGTCGAGAGTGCTTCAAAGCTTCGATTTCTTGAGGAAAAATAAAAACCGGGGGGGGGGGGGCGGGGATATATAAAAAATATAAAATAAAATTCTTATCTGAGAATATATATAAAAAGAAAAAAAGAAAAAAAAACAAGGAAAAACATATACCTTTAGAAATTAATTTTTCGGAATCTATCAACCGGCTTTCCAAACAGAGGGAAGAAAACTTATAGAAGCTTGTCGAGAGTTGACCCTTAGGTACATACTTTTTCAGTGCGACGTTGTCTAGTTTACAGCCATGACCTCTCTTTAAAATTCTCAGTATCCGGTTACCGTTAATGTGAAATTCGGAAAAAATGCTAGTTTCCTTCTGGATCTCAGACGAGAAGGATCCTTTTCTAATGACATAGTGTGAAAATTATTCTGATTTAAAAAAAATTTTTAACCTGTTTTTAAGAAAATTATAACGATAAAAAAGTTTTTAATTTGTGTCAGCGTTGTTAAATTACATGTGATAACTTAGCGACGTCCAAACTAAGCCTCAATTTGCGCAGTTGTGGGAAGAATAATATATGGAAGAGAAGGAGAAGGAAGAAAATTACTGAGGATAAGTTTAAAAATTCGTTTTTTGGTTCACAAATCAACTCAATTAAAACGTAATGATTTCTCTTCAACTTAATAATTTATGATCTTTTAAGTTATATTCTGACCCCTATCCGTGGCCCGAATAATATATAAAAATTTTTTTTTTAAATTTGTTGTTGTGTTTTTTGAAAAATCAATTCAAAATTTATATCGATATTTGTTTTCAACCCCTATCCGTGGTTGAAATGCACAATACTATTGATTGCAAAATTTATCAAATTTAGAAACTTATAAACGAAAAAATTAAAATTTTTGTTTGAAAAATATACATTACAATTAATATAGATCAATTAAAATGTACAAGGTAGGACTGACTCACATAACCTTACTGATGAGTACAGTGAGTCAGTCCGGGACGAAACATAGAAAATCTAACTTTAATTTACTTGCAAATAGATATCTTTTTAAAAATTAATTGTAGAACGCAAAACAAAACATTATCGACCCTAATGCCAATAAAAAAAAAATCTTCTTTACAATTATAATAATTGGGTCAATTAAAAACGACATCTTTCGAAAAAACAGCAAAGATGTCATCTAATTGAAGAGAATTACCCTGAAAATGAAAGGCCATATCGGACCTTGAGTCAAGAGGACCAGAACTTGCCTACAGAGGCTCTCAGAGACGTTCCTCGAGAAGTACTCGATCAAGAACACAATCAGAATCCTGCGGTAATCAGACAAATATTCGCAGAATACTTTTACCATGAAGGAGCCGTTGAATGGCAATGGGAGAAGGTCCTGCAAAACAACTTCTGATATACATATAAAAACTTTAAGCACCTAATCTGTATTTGCATCTGTATTACTGATAATAATAATTTATATATCCAGAGTGAATTATATTGGCTCGATAGGTAATAGGTATAAAGATACATATAATTATAATAATCAGTGTTCATTTGACCTGGAAACGTATAAAATACAGATAGTGACGTAGAATTTAATTTCAGGTAATTTGGAACGCTGTGATTTTTTCGTAGGGGTTGGTGATCTTTGTGTGTGGGGCAGAAGTATTTCTTAGAGTCTGTCGAAGATAAGTTTTGTAATTTTTTCCAGTTTGAAATTTTGTTGGGTTTTTTAAGTCAACCGAGACATAATAGTTTTTTTATATGCGAGCAAGGGGTGAGTTTTTGGGGTGATTATTGTCTGTATTCGGGGTGGAAGTAAAGTTTGGAGTCTTTCGAAGATAAGTTTGGTGATGTTTTCCAGTTTTAAATTTTGTTGGGTTTTTTAAGTCAACCGAGACATATTAGATTTTTTATACGAGCAAGGGGTGACTTTTAAGGTTGATTAATGTTTGTATTCGGGGTGGAAGTAAAGTTTGGAGTCTTTCGAAGATAAGTTTGGTGATTTTTTCCAGTTTGAAACTTTCTGGGGGTTTTTAAGTCAACCGGGACATAATAGTTTTTTATACGAGCAAGGGCTGACTTTTAAGGGTGATTAATGTTTGTATTCGGGGTGGAAGTAAAGTTTGGAGCCTTTCGAAGATGGTTTTGGTGATTTTTTCCAGTTTGAAATTTTTTGGGGTTTTTTAAGTCAACCGAGACATAATAGTTGTTTTATAAGAGCAAGGGGTGACTTCTAAGGGTGATTAATGTTTGTATTC
>CAKNYM010051074.1:212471-245006 GCA_932195095.1 Andricus curvator
TGATTAATGTTTGTATTCGGGGTGGAAGTAAAGTTTGGAGTCTTTCGGAGATAAGTTTGGTGATTTTTTCCAGTTTGAAACTTTCTGGGGTTTTTTAGGTCAACCGGGACATAATAGTTTTTTTATATATGAGCAAGGGGTGCGTTTTTGGGTTTTTTTATTGTCTGTATTCGGGGTGGAAGTAAAGTTTCGTGCTTTTTCCAGTTTGAAATTTTTTGGGGTTTTTTAAGTCAACCGAGACATAATCGTTTTTTTATACGAGCAAGGGGTGACTTTTAAGGGTGATTAATGTTTGTTATCGGGGTGGAAGTAAAGTTTGGAGTCTTTCGAAAATAAGTTTGGTGATTTTTCCCAGTTTGAAATTTTGTTGGGGTTTTTAAGTCAACCGAGACATAATAGTTTCTTTATACGAGGAAGGGGTGAGTTTTGGGGGTGATTAATGTTTGTATTTGGGTGGAAGTATAGTTTGGAGTCTTGCGAAGATAGGTTTTGTGATTTTTTCCAATTTTAATTTTTTTTTAGTTTTTCAACTTAACCAAGACATGATAGTTTCTTTTATAAGAGCAAGCGGTGAGTTTTTGGGGTTTTTAGTGTTTGTATTTGGGGTAGAAGTAGAGTTTGGAGTTTATAAAAGATAAATTTTGTGAATTTTAGCAATTTGAAATTTTTACTTGGTTTTATGTACGTATAAGGCCAAATTTAACAAAGAATTTGAAAAATGTGAATGTGAGCTTTTTGAGAAAATCGAATTCCACTATTTCTACAGGAAACACCGCTATTTTTTTACTTTGATACGTTTTTTTAAGTTTCCGGCAAAAAAAAAATTCTACAAAACTTACTCACTTTTGACCGTAGAATCGAAATCAACAAAGAAAAATATGTCATTCCATTTTTTAAAAATGACTTCCGGTCTGAACAGGCCACTTCCGGTCGGAGCCGGAAGTTGAAAATACCTCCAATCGATAGGGCACAGTCCATTTAATATTAGGAGGTACTAAACTTTTAATTTTATTAGGTATTTTAGATTTTAAAAGGGGTGGACGGGTGGTCTGAGACACCCTGTATATATAATATTTATACTACTATTTAGAGTATTATGTATAAAGTATTTAGTACTTCATACATTTAAATACGGGGTGAAATTTTTCATTATCCACAATTGAAATTTTAGTGTACAAACATTTGTAATGCATAAAAATAAATTTCTAATTATAATTTTCTTTAAATGAAACAGGATTTTAGAACCTAAAACTGAAAAAGTGTCAGCATGTATTTTCCTCTGCAAAAATATTAAAACAAGTAATTAAAAATCTTTTTGTTTTTTAAAGTTTTTCACTGTGAAATAATAAATTAAATGAAGGTGAAGATAAACATTAAAGATGTGTACAAAAACTTTATTTACATTCCTATAGTTTTATTTTACTTGAAATAATGTTATAAAATCTTTATAAAATCTTTACCGTGCGGTTACTATGTCTGTTAAAAAGTTTAAAAATTACAATTGTGCTGGAATTCGCACATTAATTGGCAACTTCCTCAATTGATCGTTGAATGCTATGATGTATCCATCTACTGCATCTTGTTTTTTCTGCAGATCCAACATAATATCAGCGACAGGTTTTTTAAATTCTGCAGCGAATTTTGCATCTTGTTCTGAAAATGATACAAAAACATTTTACCAACATGATCAGGTTAAGAAAAATGTAACGAAAAAGTTCATGAACCATATTTTCTTACGGAAATAGTTCGAAAAATGTGTGTACAAACATTCGTGCATATGATTATAATACATTTTGTAGCAATGATTTTCATACCTTTGGCTCCTTTATCGCATGCCTTCTCGGCTTCGCCCTCAGATTCATCTGCCACCTCTGAAGACGGTGAATTTAAAGAGCATATTGTGCTGAAACAGAAAAGTAATAAAAGTTACTTTGAAATTACTTTGTATGTCGTTAAGCTCTGATTGGAAGCTGAGTTTTTAAATTGTTATAAACAAAAATAAGTACAGTCATGTGATTAATCTCTTAAGTAAAAGCTCTATAAAAAAGGAATATTACAGTCTTATTACATTTTTGTAGTACAGAAATCTTCAAATAATAAAGATTTCAATTTAACTTTGATTTTTGGATATTATTGAATTAGAAATTATAATGAATGAAGAATGCTTTGTGTTTGAAAATGTTGAATTTGAAATGAAATTTTTTTTAAATTTGTATTGGAATGATTGATATTAGGAAATACTGTGAATCGATTCTGAACAACTTGAAAAGCCTATGAAATTTATCGAATTCCTTGAAATAAAATTAAATTTATTACCTTAAGCAATCAATCCAATGAAATTAAAATTACTGATTAAACTTACGTAAAAAAAACAGTTTAAATAATATATCTCTGGATTTTTATTAGTTAATAATGGCCAACGGCCATGCCACGCTGAAAAAACCAGTTCTCGTCAGATCACTGAAGTTAAGCAGCGTTGGGCGCGGTTAGTACTTGGATGGGTGACCATTCGAGAATACTGTGTGCTGTTGGCATATTATGGGTGTGGTGAGCCCAAAACTTGTAGTTATTCATAACTACAAGAAAACTATCCACCTAGAAACACTACCCGAATCGGGTAGTGTCACGCCTGCCCTGAAAGGGAAATGGCTTAATGGTATGCAATAATAAAAACATGAGGTATTCAAATATTTATCACAACAGATTTGTAAATAATAAAAGTCTTAAAATGTTTTCAAACGAAATGGGTTTTTATTTTCTAATATTAAAAAAATAAACTATTTAAGAATTCATACTATGAAATTTGTTAACATCAAGAATTCTAGAAATATTTAAAACGAGTAACATAATTTAAGAAATGATTCATCCTAGTTAGTAAGATACGTTTGAAAAAATTCCTACTTTCGTAGATTAAATATTTTCCTGGGTGGAAATATTTTGTACGTGTATGGAGATCTGAACGCTTTCCGGAAATACTGTTAGTCACATATTTTTAAATTTTAAAAAGTAATATTTTTTAATCTTCAATGAAGAATTGTTCATCTTTGAAAAATTTACATATAGAATTGATAATTCAGAAATTATCGATTTTAAAACGTCCAGAAATTGGCTAATATTACAGAATAAAAATATTTTATATCACTAAAAAGTGTGCTTAAATTTTCCGAACGGTTAAAACCTGGGTTTAGGTAGTTTTTGAAAATTCTTCAAATTTTAGAACTTATTAACTTTGTTTTTAATCGAAAAATGTCATTAACATCAGTTGTAAACCTTTAAATACTTGTTTGAATTTTGTTTTATTCAAACAATGATTGGATTTTTAGAGGACCATAGTTCATTTAAAAAATATTTGGCTGGTATAATTGCAACGAAAAAATATTTTGCCCTTGAAGTTTTGTTTAAATCGTAAATAGTTTACTTTAAGATTTCTCAAATTTAGAAAAGTTAAATTAGTTATAAAAAAGGGGAATTTATAAAAAGGAAAAACGCAGGGGAATAGAAAAAGACGGTGCACACTGACATTATAGAATATGACACTACTTACTTATCAAATATTTGCGTATCGTTTAAAAATTCCATCTGTTTCATGAACGGGAAGGTATTTTTCTTTTTCGTGTTAGCCGCAGATCCACTCGGCACATAACGATTTTCGTCCCTTCTAGCATCCAGATAACGACTTCGCAGTTTAACCCACCTGTCCTCAATTTCTGTTGCCTTAAGGACACCTGTATTTAATGTTTTATTACATTACAGCAAACATGAAAATAGTAATTTAATTTTACAGCGTTATGTTCATAAATTATGCAACGAAATAATTAATTCAACAAGTTTTTACCGTTCATACAACAATAAATTTCTTGCCAGAGATCTCTTTTCTTTAATTTTGTTCTCTCCGAAACAGGGATTTTTGTTATATCATAAAGTGCTGGTCTTTTTTTAACTTCAAATATTATAGAATCATTCATATCCATGTTAGATAACGGAAGCGGCGTCTCCTCAGAAGAAGAAATATTCACTGTTTAAGATATTTAAAAAAATCAATTAATAAAATTATACAGTGAAACAAATATTCCAAAAAATATCTACACACCTATTGTGACAAGTATTTTATTGTCTATTTTAAAACCGTGTGTGTCACGATCAAATTCTTTGAAGCACTCATGGGATAAAGATAGTTGCTCCAACGTTTCAGGAGTACACTTTAAAATTAATCCGCAGTAACCGCATTTCATAAGCTGCGAAAACAATTAATTCAAAATATTCATCAAATAAAGGCCGCGGATACGTGTCCGTGTAGACGGTACAATAAAGCCAATTCAATTTGTCCGGCTGCAGCAGATTGCCAGTGGCCGGATGAATTTATCCGAATTAATTTGTCCGGCTAAAGCAGAGTCCTAGTAGCCGGATAAATTTTCTCTATAAATTCATTCAGCTCCTAATATAATATGAATTATAAAGATAATTTGTACATTATACATATTCATAAATGGGTACCAGAGTGGTATTGTACACGGAAAAAATTTATCCGTGAAGAAGTCACGAACTTTTAGCTAGGTCTCGGATACGAGATAAAAAAATGAAACATTAAATCCTTATTTCTATGAGAAATATAATTTTATCACCAGTTTCTAAACATAAACCAGGAGTGCGTAAACACGCGCAGCCATCGAGGCCAAACAAAATAGGTATTATAAAACTTCTAGTCACTCATCCGACGAGCTCGAGGCACACATACGAGCGGACACACGCACCGCGCGTTTGGGAGAGTGTGTGTGTGGGCCACGTACAGGGGACCCTAGTTTCGAGTTCCCAGATTTGTCAGGCAAGCTCGTGAGTGCTCTGAGAATCTTTTCCTAATCACTCGTAATATTTCTGTAATTATTCACGTAAAAAAAAGTGATGAACCGTTTTAGAATATTCACATCGAGTTCGTCAATCTTTCTCAAAGTTCGCAGGTTATTTACGAAAATACATAAATATCCGATGAATTTTTCTCATATCCGAGACCTAGCTACTAGTTCGTGACTTTTTTACGGTTTAGCCGATTTTAGTTTTTATTTTCTTTATTATATAGTGAAATTAACTTAATTTTTAACTAACAATAGGCTTTGGTGCCCAAGCTACAATCTAATTATTAGAATGGCATTACTTAAACAAAATAAAAGCTCACATGAGACAGATAGATGTGACCTTATATATTTCGAATCTTTTCCCGAAATTTCAGCACAATTTTTACATGTTTTAAATTATCAAGCCACCGAATACGATACAATGTAATTATTCACAAGACCGATATAATAAAAAAAAGTGTTATAAGAATTGCAGTATTGAAATATTATTATTGGGGGAATAAATATATAATTCCCGAACATTTTTCCAATAATAATGCTAATATTTTCGCATAATATTTGTTCTTTTGGGTGTTTTTGTAATCATTTTTTTCAATATTCATACTTGATGTGGCATGAAACTTTTCAAATAATAGGCTTATAATATAAATCAGACAGGTTTCGGTTCCACTAAAATGCTTCCAAAAATCGTATAAATGACATAAGTGCCATGGAAATTCAAAGACATTTATTTCTTCAGGAATACCGAGTAAAAATTTCAGATAAAGAACTTCAATTTGTAATATTTTTGTATTTTTAAAAAGAAAATCAAATCAAATACGTTTTGAAAGCAGTTTTTCGCCATTTCTCCAACTATACACATCACATACTTACTGGACCAGAAATTGCTTTTTCTTTCGAGATTATTTTTCGAGTTTTCTGCTTCTTTGGTGCACTCTCGACAGGGGTTGATGCTGTAATTTGAGTCCCTCCCACCGAGGGTACGACGGTATTTTGGTCTGAAAAAAATAAAAGCAAAAAACTTATCAGTTGCGCACTATCGCTTGATAATAAGTATAATAATAAGCTACTAATAAGCTATAAATATAATAATAATAATTCTTTGACAATTTGATATTAAAAACGAAATTGAATCTTTCAAAATCAAAGCTTCTGAAATTTTTAATTGTTATTATATACGAAAATTATTATTTAATATTAGAGCTGATTAGACAAATTTTTCTAAAACTTAAAAATGAATTGAATTATTCTACAAAAAAAAAACGTTCAAAATGAATATTAATTTTCAATGAGAATCATTGAAAATGAAAAAATTTCTACTCCATGCGCTGAAACTTAAAAGAAAGCAAACTTAATTTAAGACTGAAAAAATGTTAGTCACCAAAAGTTGTAATATTAAAACTTTTTTACACTTAAGCCCTTTAAAATTTTAATTATTTGAAGTAAATTTAAATGTCTTAGAAATTATTAATTTTTGAACTGATAATTATACTTTCCAAAATTCAACCAATTCAATTTTAATTGCAAAATTAAAACTTATGAAAGGGAAACATTACAAATTTAGCGTTCAACATGAAAATTCAGAACTCAAAAATTGCATCCATTTACAATTATCAAAATTACTCAATTACTGAGTTATCAATTTCACTTAGTTTGATTTTTATCTATTTTGATTTGAAACACAATTTTTAATTTTTTAATTTCATATCGTTTTATTTTTAACACTTCTTTTATTATTATTATTCATTCCTGAACTTTATCAATAGCATACTTTTTAATTTGAAATTATATTTGTTTAAATCTTCAAATAAAACTCAGACATTTTTAAGCTTTTCAATTTTGAATTACTTTATATTTACATCTAAAATTATTGTATTCGAAACTGACTATCAAGGCATTTTATATGAAATTTTGAAATATTTGTTTCTAAATTCACCTGACAGTTTGTATATTTGAATTCGAAACTACAATATTGTAAAATTAAAAAATCAAAGTAACAGGAACTATTAGCAACATTGTCGATCATGGAAATTTTCATATTCTATCTACTCCCCTATACATTCTTCTCCCTTTCCTATAAATACCTACTCAATCCTTAGTGGCATAACAGGACTAGAACCGAATGAGCTTGAATTTACCCCAAAAGGGATATCGTTTAATGTTATAATAATAAAAAATACCATTGAAATAGCTCAATTAAGGAAAAACGATTGTAAAACGAACGTTAAAAAATGTATATACTTAGTTCCACAAGAGAAAGACGATTTTTTTCGTCCGTTTGAAACGCATATGTTGCGATATCGACATCTGCCAAGCACTCGTGCGATTCAATGGGTACTGCTATATTGATAAACATTCCGCAGTAGAGACATGTAAATAACTGTAACAATAATGGACATTTCTTGTAGGTTAGGTTTTACTATTTACCACAACAAAATTATACTTTTTTCCCCCAAAATATTTTCCACATGGCAATGCTACACGTTTTTCATATCAAAACTTACCGGTGGATCGTTTTCCTTTTGAGAATTCATTTTTTTTTTCAATCAAAAAATTTTCAACGAAACAACTTTGACACTAGCTTCCCGCCATGACAGTCAAGCAGACTCGCGCTCGATCGCATGTATTTGATGTATTTCGGAACACTTTTCGTACAAATTCCCAGGTATCACATCATTGGTCAATGTCTATTCCACTATTCTACTAATCTACCTCCATGGGACTGCGCCCTGAGCAAGATCCCTAACATCGATGACCACAACGCTGTCACCGATTAGCAAAATGGTCTCCACGGTTACCAAAAGATTTTGGCCACCGGTTGCCATCTAGCGTCGTAAGCGGTTACTATGCGAACATCATTTTGGGTGATGTTGGGTTTATTTCGTTCATGACAGTTTGTGTTCGTTTATTTTCTTTCAAGTCATTCGTTGCATCAAGAGATTAAAGAGTTTATTACAAGCTAAGGTGCAAACAGCAAAAAAATCATAGAAATGGATTTCGCTGACGAAGACAGCATTGCAAGTTTCGATGACCTACAAAAAATGATAGAGGAAGCAGACAACATGCGACGATTTATTAGTTATTAGCGGGGCCCCTCGGCCCCGCTGGTGCTTCGCCCCAGATCCCCCCAACTTTTCTTCAAGTCTAAACATCTCGGGTTTTGCATAGTACTCTATGAAGAAAAATAGTGTTTGATACTCGAGTCCTCACGGGCGATTTGAAGGGAACAAATATGAAAAAATGTAATTGTTATGAACGAATTAATGATAAACAATGCTTTCTCCAGGATTAACGTTGAACTTTTCTTTAAGAGCATATTACATGTAGATTGTAAAGCTTCACTGGACGAAAATATTTTTTCATTTATAAAGAAACATTTTTTATCAATTTCATAAATAAATATAATAATGAAAGTCAATAGTGCCATAATTAATAAATTATTCGCTCTTAGCTTAAACCATAATCAAAGAACGTGGACGCGGCGAATTTGAACCGACAGACAGCCCAACGTGATTGAAGCATGGCCGAGTTTACCTACAACACCATATTGCTAGTTTAGGTGAGTCTATTATAACACTATTTTGCAAATTTCAACATCCTTAGAGATAAATAAAGTGCCGAACACTTTTTCATTGCAGATGTATTTCAAAATATACCTGTCGTAATGTTTTGTTGCATTGAAGTTTAATTTTGTTCTTTGAAAATTTGAAAATTCTCAGCTCCATCAGTTTTGGCGCATATTTCCAATGACGGTATTTCAATGATAATCGAACGCATCCCCTTATTAATGAAGCTCTCTTTTTACCATGGAGAGGCCAACGAAGAGAGCCAGCGTGGCATGGTGTGCTTTATTGATGCTGTTCGCAGACAAGGATGCATCTGAGTGACTCGGTCTTCCACAATTCAAGGTCAACAGTGACCATCTACGGTTCTTTGGCAGCATAAAGGACTCAACGATTCAAGACCCAAACGACAGCTTGAAGACTGTTGTATACTGCACTCCATTCTCGTGTGCCAGAAATATGAGCATATGACTACCCAGCTAACACAGTTACTAGTCCGAATAGTCACATAATTGTAACAAGATTAAAAAAACCAGTCACTGGTGACTTCCATGCTGGTCACCCAGTGACAATATATTTCCCACTCAAAGTAGTAACAAATTACAAGCGAAGCAGGTAACATTATCCCGCCATTGTAATCACATGCTTGTAACAAAGTGATGTTTGGAAACGCAACGTGCAATGACAGCTTAACCTCAAAATATACATCGTTTCGGAATTATAATTATGAATATTTTTGCAAAAATGTTGGAAAGGAACATAATTAAACGATAAATAAGTTCCAGAAAAGGGAGATAATATGTGAACAAAGCTTTTATAAAAAAACAGATATTTATCAGCTGAACCCTTACGAAAAAGAAATTACATTATAGAGGTTAGACCCAAAATGTATATGTATAAATGAAGATCGCTGCCGGCTGTTACCGCCATGTTACTAGTCTGACAGGGAACGGTTGCAAACAAGCCTCCCTAGTAAACTACGGCGATTATGCCGTTACCTGCTAGGAGACTGAGATACAAGTAACAATTCCTCTGATAACATGTGATCATTCAGGAACCTTTCAGGATGGTAACAGGTTAGCTGGGTAAGGCCTCAGGAGGATAACACCTACATCCCCAGAAGGATGTCAGACCCTTCACGGAAATTTGGGCTTCAGAACGAGGTAATAAAAAAAAACCAAAACTAGGTCGATTGTACTAATTTCGAAAGGGCAATCGGTCTTAGGAGCCAACTTGGCAATTATAGAGGATCATTCGTCCACTTAACATCAGTCCAAGAACACCTACGGACCTGAATGAAATGAGTGAATATCTCAAACAGAAGATAATGGTGCTGCTAGCGCGGCTTTGTCGCTTTAAAAGGAAATGGCCGCTTATTGGCTGAGCGTATAGGTCGGCCGTATGTTAAGCTCTGCCCCCCCCTGTCGAGTGCTCTCCAAACCACCTTAAAAAATTTTGATTTTATATCCTCCTTTATGATAAAAGGAGACGCGTACATGAAACCCAAATAGGCAGATTGCAGTAGTTCTAGAGTCTACTGGTCAGTCGCCTGCCCTTCGACTCTCTGAAAATTTCTCACGGCCTTTATATCCCATGTAGTTTAAAAATATTGTAAGGAGAACAGCGTTTTTGCAGAAGAACAGAAGGATCATTTCCGAGGCTACCGTAGTTGCAAAGGTTTACTGACCATCAACTCAATCAGCACAAGACATATATCGAGGGGTCATGAGAGGTCCTTGCCAATCAAACAAAGCATCTTCTAAGATGACTGCTTCAGTCTACTCTGGTTCTATTTAGCACTGAACCTATTTAGTAGAATTCTCCACAACACGTTCTACGGGTTTAAAATAGAGGTGGGATTAGCTGAATCTTAAGTTACTCACCCTCTCTACATATGACTAACCTGAAGTATTAGTCTGGCTCAGAGTCGAAACCCCCCTAACAATCACTATTTTGATTTATTACATTATTATCCTATCTGTAAGAACTTTAATTTTTTTGATAATTTTTAGCTTAATTAAACTGCCCCTAGATTTTAATATAAATGATCAAAAATAAATGAAAATCCGTGCGAGATAAATCTTATACATGATTACATAGTACAAATATACAACAACTGATTTATATTCAGAATTCAATAAATATCAAGACAAGAAATGTAAGATTAGACAAGACATTCGAAAGATGAACTGATCATCATATAAGACATAAGTATTATAAATTGAGAAAGTCATTTGTAAAAGGTAAAAAACGTTACTATTTATCGATGGACGATTGCGCATGAGAATACAAATAACAGAAAACCAACACAGACGAATTTCAAGCAAGCCATAATTCAAGAGCATGACGTAGAAAAATATTGATAATAAAGGACCGCTTACGCATAAAGCATTGTTTGTGATGCTCAGCATTTTCTGTAGATGGTTGACGTAGTAAATTGGAAGATAAGGTTTCGTACACACATACATATTGTCAAAGGACTACACGCTAGAAACAGCTCACGAAAAATATAAATTACGAGGATTTTCGAATATAGAAAACTATTCACACTTCAAAAACACAATACCATTGTTCGAGCATACCTCAAAGATTCCCTCAAGGTACAAAGAACTCGGGGACACTTAATTTACGCTCAAAAGAGCCGGAAGATATTCTTTCTCACAACATTCATGATAGTCAGACAGCTTTAGCGAATCTCGGTAATCATGCCTACCTATCGCTTATCGCGTAAAACGCGTCACGGGAGGTTTGACCCGAGAATGATTGTGCGCATTCGATGGTCGTGGTCGAATGTCTACCTTCAAACTCGACTTTTGAAAAACCGGTTAGACTCAGAAAGCGGTTTTATGCATGTTTTCTGCACAACCACTGATTGTCATGAAATTCATACAGTGATTCTAGGCCAAACTTAGTGAAAGAAACATTTCACTGGCCCATACCCAGTAAAGTGGAGTGGTCTGACGGTATATGTGCTCATGCTAAAGGACTTAAATAATACTTTAACAGCGGTTGTGAGCCGTGTATAGACCTCTGTTTCACTGGAGTTTCAAATGAAGGTATAGTAGAATAGATTTTTGAACGCTGTTCTACGGAACTTAAATGGACGAGCCAAATAAGACTGTTCGAGTACGGATATAAATGATTTGATTTGAATGAAGGAGCTTTCCAGTCTGAATGACGGATGCTTTTAAACGGGCTTTCGAATGTATTTAATGAGTAAAAAAGGTGAAACGAACCTAACAAAGACGAATATGGCCATATTTCCGGGTCGAGGATCATTCCGGGTCAGACTTGATAGAGTTAGAAAGTGGAGTGCTCCAATGTGTAGCGCGAAGAGCTGTACAGGGGAAGGAAAGCAGAAGGCACCAAATACCACCTTCCTTGAGAAATCAGCTGTTGTAGCACTGCTGTAAAAATCGATTTCAAAGTGTAATATGTGCTGTATGATGTATATGTGGACGCTAAAACCTTCTTAGGCCTTGGTCAAGGTCACAGCGTGTTAATGGAATACCGCTGGGGAAGCGGGAAGAGGACAATTCGTTGCTTTTCAAGACCTTGTGCAGTTTTTTGCTATCATCTTTTTTTCTTATATGAATACTATCCAGCATTCCCCACGTGAAGGTGGCTGCACATCGAATACCGTCATAACCCTCCCACACGTTCAGGTGGAACACGCAACTAAAGTAGTTTGAAATCAGATTTGGTTTTAAGAAATGGCGACATGCCTCGATGCCTCCGTCGCCTCTTTTGCGCATCTCTCCACTGCCTGATTATGACGAGGCACTTGCATGTAATTATTAATTTTCTGCATAGGCTCAAGATTCCCCCAGTGGATTTCACTCATTTCCACCAGAACACTATCCAGGGCTCCTGAATATCTCTTGCTGACTATGCTTGTGACTAAGAGAATACCATTAGGCCAAACAACAGTCACTAGAGTACCTGCTACAAGATATCAAGAGAAGTCATCGAAACAGGAAAATGTCCGAAAATTTGTAATACCAAAAATAATTTTTGATACTGATTATGATTGAAATGATACTGAAATGATTTCTTGGCAAGGCACCCAAGTTTTCAAACCGCCAATCGAAAAAATCCTTTCGAACGATGAACTGAATGAAATTTCCAGGGGGAACCTCAAGCCTATGCAGGAAATGAAAGATTACATGCAAATGTCTTGTCACAATAAGGCAGTAGAGAGATGCGTCAAAGAGGTGACAGAGTCGTCGAGGCATGTCTTCGGAATGCAAGCTCAAGATGGTGCTATTCTAGCTAGAATGTGGGAAAAGCTGATCAATCAAGTTTTAGAAACCAAATCCGATTTCAAACCACATTAAGTAAGGGCAGATTTCGGCCTCAAAATCCTACCCAAACTGAATGGCTTACTTATTAAGGGCTCAACGAAAAAGGATAAATATCGACCAATTAATAATATAAATACCCGGGTAAAAATTATAAGTATGGGATTGATCAATCATTGACTTTCAGAAGTATAAAACATGTATGGTAAATGACACGATCCCATACTTCAAGTATATTGAAATAGTATAGCTAAAGTCTAGCTAAAGTATAGCTGCAGTATGGATGAAGTATATATGAAGTATAGCTAAAGTATATATGAAGTATATGATATACTTTATCTATACTTAAATATAGCTAAAGTATAGGATATACATAATCAATACTTGAGTATGGCTGAAGTATCGCATACAATATGTGTTCATTTGTTTTTAAAGATATCATAGCAACGGGATAAAACATAATACATCGTAAATGACAGATCGTCCATAAATTAAAAAATTTCGTGATTTAAATAATCTATTGAGGAAAATGTGCAACGAATATTGTTCGCGAGTGTAATAAATAAGTCAGTTAATAAATTCTTCAAGTTTCAACAAAATTCGTTCCATATTTGTCTCACGAAATCTACTTCGGAGTTAAAATTCAACCGTTCAGTTTGTCAACTAGATGGAAATTCCTTAAAGCAAGAATATGTATATAATAAGAAGCTTATATTCTTTCTATTATTTTCTATATGTGGGTGAGAGATCCAGTAATCAAAAAATATGATTAATTTATTATTTAGATAAAAGACATAATGTTATATTTTTAATAATATATAAAATTTCTTAAGTTTTGCTAAATTTAGAAGTTGAAAAATATATATTTTTTTCATTATGTGAAAATCATGATTCTGGATCTTTAATTTTATGTATTTCAGATCTCCAATGTCATCATCAAGAATACAACGCTTGTACTTATTTCATATTATCTCTTTATTCTATACCTATACCTATATAGCTATACCTACTATGGCCATACTTTGCCTATACTTTCGACATACTTTATCTATACTTCTGACATACTTGAGCTATACTCTACAGATATACATCAGCTATACATCAGCTATACTTCAGATATACTTCTAAGATATACTTTAGCAATACTCTTACTATATTTTCACTATACCTTGTTATACTTTAGCTATAATTAAGCTATACATCCACTATACATAATTCAAATAGACATGAAGTATGGGATCGTCTCATATACCATACTTTCATTATACTATCTGACAGACGACACCTATACGATTTCCCAGATGTTTTCCTAGATCATTCCCATACAAAAATTTTTTACCCGGGTATCTTTTCGATTGTCAAAATTTCTTTTGTATCAAAAATTAATAATTTAATTTACACTAAAATCTAGGGCAGCAGCCACTGGCAATAGTCGAATTCATTAACATGGTTTCGCTAATGACAGATTTCTAAGTAACACTTAACGACACTATCTAAATTCCAATAATTTTAAAATTCACCGAATGATTATAGTTTTAGTGTGAAGGTTTGCCTAACAACAAATAAATTGAGGATACATTTCGAAATGAAAACAGTTCAAAGATCTTTAATAAAATCATTTATGAAGAGTGAGCGAATTACAATAAACGCGTAAATCTGAAGTGCCGAAACTAGATGTTGAGAGGCTACGAAATTCGTAAATGCATAACCGCCAAATATAAGATTCCCAAATCTTATTATTTTATAGCACGTGGTCCATTCCATTTCCTATAATTCACAATTCAAGTGTTGCCTGAGAAAATTGTCTAACGAAACAAAAAAAAGGACCCACATAGAGAGGACTTAGAGTGACTAATCACTTTGGCGATATTTCAAAGTACAGACAATTTACTAATACAATTCTTTGAAATGTCCCCTGAATGATTCGCCAGAATCAGGGAAAACGTACCTTGATCCTCGACTCATACTTCTTTGCACGCGGATGACAAATAATTCTCTTTGAAGTTATTTCGTCGAAGAAACGGAATCCACAGGTCTGAATGATTTAAGGCGAAGAACGAGTGTCAGTCTACGACGCCGCATTGGTCCTTCCGGCATGTTAGCTCATTCCGCTGAAGTCAGGGTTGGCCAATGAGAGCACGCATTTAGTGTCGCCCACGAACGCACCAATCGTGGACTCGCTACAGACTGGTGCTGACATGGCGGCTTGGCTCTCTGATTTCTTCTGGTCGGTGAAGTCACCATGACGGCTAGTGCTGCATATGAGGAACAAGGGTAGCGACTTCTCGTTGCCCCGCCTTGTATTTGGTCAACCCTGATGTAGTGATCGCGTATGGAGCACGTGCGACGTTAAGTGTTGTCAGCTGACTCTCTCTCGCAAGTATTGACAGCAGACAAAAAAAAATACGACGAAGTAAATAATATGTTTATTAAAAATAAAAGCGCTCCCTGTAAAATTTGATTCTTTTTCTTCGGGCCAACTTTTTTATCTCGAGAGTTGAGGTTATTTATCTCGAGTTTTTACGGACCCCGGTGCCGGTAAGGATTATTTAGTGGAAGGTAAAAAACACCTCGTCACAACTCCCTCAACCTTTGCCAGGTACTTTAGGTCGCTTGTAATTCCGGCAAACGAATTATCTGTCTATTTCGGCGACAGGTAGTTCCCGAAAACAAAGCAGAAATGGTCCTTCCAGTGATTGTCCACTCCTCAAAGTGATCTCTTATTGGCGGTATCTTTAAACAACCACAGCATAACAAAAACTACAACTCAGGAAATAAAACGTCAGGCAACACCAAAAAATTCGTCAACAACCTATCATGCAAAAAAAAATATACAAGATTGAAAGAAATCACAAGTCTATTTTCCAGTAGTGTACTCATAACCTGTGAGGAAGCGATAAGTATGTTTTTCCAAAATGTTCCCCGGAAAAAAAAATTTTGAATCAAATGAAACTTATAATGCATTTCCTTCACCAGTCCGAGCAGAAGTGAGAAAATCGCCTTTTCCGACCGTGGCTCCATGATGTTATTTTCTACTTATTCTAGGGGCTCATAGGGTATTGAACAATAACCAAAGGGGTTTTTGAAACTATCGGCAACTAGGTTCGTCTATTTGAGAAAGATAAAGCGCGTCTACTATTGTGACGGAAAAGAGGGTGAAATCAAAATCAAACACACAAAAAATAGTAATTAGTACCTACTAATGCGATAGACGCGACTAATTACAGATCGAAATGAAAATTGGTTTTTACTAATATAACAGGCAAGACTAAATATAAATCAAAACAGAAATTAGTTGTCACTAATGCGAAGACACGACTACTATAAATCAGAGTAGAAATTGGTTTCTACTAGTGCGAAGGAGCGAATGATTACGAATCAAAATGGAAATTAGTCTCTACTGATACAAGAGGAGCGATTGCGATTCTGACGCGAGAGAGACTGTATGAAAAATACCAGTCAAAATAGAAGTTACTTTCTATTGAAACGAAAGTCGCGACTACAATTTCAACACAAGATAGTGTCTATTCAAAAATACAAATCAAAATAGAAGTTAGTTTCTATTGACACGAAAGGCGCGACTATAATTTCGACGCAAGATAGAGTGTGTTAAAAATACAAATCAAAATAGAAGTTACTTTCTATTGACACGAAAGTCGCGACTACAATTCCAACGCAAGATAAAGTGTATTACAAGTAGAAATCAAAATAGAAGTAAGTTTCTATTGACACAAAAGGCGCGACTATAATTTCGACTCAACATAGAGCGTATTAAAAATACAAATCAAAATATAAGTTAATTTCTATCGACACGAAAGGCGCGACTACAATTTCGACATGAGAAAAAAAATGTAAAACAAGTTTCAAATACAAAAAAAATGTTCGATGGTGACTAACTCAGAGTCTTGAATGAGTGACACCGGCGACCCACCCATTTCTTATTTGCGCGCGATGGATTTCGCGGTAGTGAGACTCTATGACTGGCCTGATTCGGATAACTACTTGGTCCGGCCGAAACTCGGCCCTCCTGGCCAACACCAGGTCTGATACATAGAATTTGCTGCTTGTGCGGTACGTCCGCTTCGTGAACCCACTCTCGCAACATCTTTTGCATCACAGGAAGGGCACGGATCTAAGGGGACAATCTTTTTGTTTTGGACAACCTTATTGCACCTCCAGCACTTCCAAGGGATGGGGCCTCGATAGAGGTTCGGACGTGGCGCGCCCACCCTCAGCCAGTTCCCCCTCTCATCATACTGCTGGTGCAGCCGAAAGGGCCCGGTCACGGCCAGGGGCTGGAGCCGGGTTATTGCTCTCGCTCTTGACCCACTGGATTTTTGAATCGTTGTCGAGGTTGACGCAACTGGACTTTCAAGTTTTGATGTTGACGCGACTGGGCTTTAAGTTTTAACGTTGACGCGACTAGATTTTCAGGTCTCTATGTTGAAGCAACTGAACTTTCAAGTTTTGACGTTGACGCGGCTTTATTTTCAAATATTGCGGGGGTCTCCCTTTGACCGTTAATTTTCGACAATGAAGCCCGCTAAAACAATAAGTGGGTATTTTACCGATGGGATCTAAAGTACCAAATCTCCTACCTTGAAATTGTGGTCCCTTTGACTGGCATTATAATATTTTGCCTGTATCTCATGCGCCTTATCGAGATTTCGGCACATAAGGTAGCATAAATGGTCTAGACGTTCGACTCTTTTTACCTATTCCTCCAGCTGAGCTTCAACGTATTGATTGCGCCGCTCCAAGTCTCTGCACTTCGATCTGTATGAAAGGGGATTTCACCCATAATTTAGGAAGGCTGGGGAGACTTTTAAGGTACCGTGTATCGCGGGGTTATAGGCGAATCGAAATTCTGGCAGATGCAAATCCCAGTCTTGGTGGTTATCGTGGAGGCAGGATACGATCATCGTTTTTGGAACCCTATTTATCCTTTCTGTAGGGTTTGCATGAGCCTGGTAAACCGCCGTTATTATGCGAATGATACCTCAATCCATTTTGTGAAAAGGTCTCGAAATACAGGAATACAGGACAAACCTGCTCGACTTGGCATTTTTGACAAGGACTACATAGAGGAACAATCTGGACCACGTCGTGAAACATCCCTGGCCAATAATAGCGGAGCGCTATTCTTTGGTAGGTCTTTTCATTGCCCAGGTGACCGACTTGAGGTTTAACATGTGCCTCGTGCAACACCTTGGGCCTTAGTTCTATCGGTAGAACAAGTTTCCAAGCCTATAGTAAAGCCAATAATCCGTAAATCGCTACATTATGTTTATCACGATACTACATCACATTTTCTACTTTTCAATCAGGGAAGATCGCAAGACAACGCATCCGGAACGTAGTTTAGGGCAACTTTTTGGTGTATGATATCGAAATCGTACCCTTAAAGTTCCAAACCCCATCTCGCCAGTCTGCCATTCAGGTTCCTCAGGTCATTTAACCACCAAACACTACTCTGGCCAGTGATAACTCTGAAATAGATCCCTTCCAGAAGATTCCTGCTCGCAAAGGCAACGAATCTCTCCTCACCGTCATGCATTGGTCGCAAATTCCGGTATAAATCGTCGATACCAAGAGGATATCCCCATGAAACATTAAACTTTCCGGAATAAGTGTTGAACAGAAAACCAAACGTTTCGCAATTCATCAGGTTCAATTTTCTATATACCCTCGGTTGTATCCACTAAATAATATATTATAATTTATATATGTATATACCATTAAGCCATTTCCCTTTCAGGGTAGTCGTGACCACACCCACGATATGCCAACAGCACTCAGTTTTCTCGAATGGTCACCCATCCAAGTACTAACCGCGCTCAACGCTGCTTAACTTCAGTGATCTTAAGAGTTCTTTTAACTATGCCGAAAAGATCAGTGATAGCAAGACGTATGCAATCTCTGTCCTCAAGTACTCATTTTTCCTTATTAAATGGTCGAAAACCGACCTTAAAGGGATAACTAGAAACATTTGGGACAAAAACCATAGGGTATGATGTTTTCGGAAACAGTAAGAGTCGTTAAAGGGTTGCGTAATGGCTTAACCTCTAAAATCAAGATACATTAGTAGAGCTAACTAAGGCATGAAGTAAAGACAATATGGAGGAATGTGGAACATGCACCTATACATCTTATTGTGATTTCGGCTACTGACAATATGCTCGCAAGGTACAGTGAATATCTCAAACATCTAGGAGTCAGCAGGCTACTGGCAGAAGCTTAGAAATCTTTTTTTTTTACCTTTTATAAATTTGGTGATTTTAATAACAATAAGATGTATATTTTTAAATTATTCATAATAAGATGCAGTGCTGAACAAATCTTTGTTGAAAAATAAAAATTTCAAACACTTTTTTGATTTTTCAAGATCAAATTTTTAAACAAAATGTTCGAAAAAATCCATTTTTGATTTTTTATATGGATGGCTTAAAATGTCCTCTAAAAGTCCTGTGAATATAAAAAACACCAGTATGTGGCAGTGGGGCCACACGGCAGAAGTGAAACTTTGATGGATTAACTTTGAAATATTTTGTGAGGAATCATCACGACGGGCTACTCACTAAGAAATCTTAGATTGCTGCGCAGGAAATCTTAAGAAAAGTCTTGGAGGAACCCTTAAAAATCTCTCAGCAATCTACCATTCGCGAGAAATTTCAGAAATCGTTGGCTCAATGTTGGCAGAAGTGAGGTCATCTGGAGCATTCCGACACACGCTTTTATGTGTGGAACGAACAGCCGACTGAATCGGAAAGCCGCCGAGTTTAGCCCAGTCTGTAGAATCCCACGTGAGATCTGATCGCGAGCAGAGTTGGAAATCTCAGAACTCCCGGCTATCTCAACGAATTCGTGGTAGTCTCTATAAAAATTCAATACAGATTACCGCACTCACAGTATTAAGATTTCCAGATATCGTAGTAGCCCCTCGTTTCATTATGAGGTTTGAGGAGATCGCATAGTTAGAGAGTGCAGAGGGAGAGAAGAGAGAGAGCATACACAAGCTTTGCTTAGCCTGTCAGTAGTGAGGATATCGAATAGGAGTCTTCAGAATAATTGCGAATCGCTGGACAAAAGAAGATGCGAATAGAGAGAGAAGGCATAGACTATGGAAAGTATCTTCGTAAAAGAGGGAGACATAGAGATATCCGTGCGGTCTGCCCATCGATCGTTTTTTTTTCAATTCACTCCCTGCCTAAGAGAAGTTTCACTTCAAAAATGGGACCTCTCTCAGTTTTCAAGAAATAATTAAGAACGTATGTACGCCATGGCATGGCACGCCCAGCACCCGAGAGTCTAAACTCTAAGGGTGCAGTCCCACGGAGGAGACAGATGTAGATTAGTAGAATAGTGGAATAGATTTGACCAATGAGGTTATTGTACAAAACTCTACCAATGCCATCATTGGTAAAAAAACTTTCCCCTATTTCACTAATCTAATTCCATAAGACTGCGCCCTGAAGTTCGTGGATATGAGTATAATATTAAAATTAAATATTAAACATCTGTGTTTAAAACATCCAAAAAGTTTTTGAAATTTCTTTAAAATAAATATTTCTTCAAAACTACGTCTTATCATGAATAATTTAGACGAAATAATCTAAACATCATAAAAGTAACCAAAGTTATGAAAGTTGGAATAAACAGGACCAAAATGGTCATTTTTTAATGTCTCCTAAGTTCTTGCAATTTTTCAAAAATTATTTTATGGTTTCTCTGTCAACACCTAAAAGAATGAATACTAGAATTTGTATCAAAACTGCTATCAATAAATGACATTCTTCAGATGATTTGACATGGAATTGCTCAGTAGGTAAGTTTCGTTTCTTCAACCGAAATATCTATGTATCTCACCCCAATCGTCCTTTGCTAGAAATACTGTACTTTTCAGTAACAGTTTTTCTTTATTTTGTTTACACTCTCTTCCTTTTACGGGTTTGAGAGTCTTTACATAACCATTAAATATATTCTTACAAACAAGCCTTATACTACCTTACCAACTATTTTCTACATATCGTCTTGAATTATTTTTCTTATTTTCAAACGCTTGCGACGTTGCCCTGGGCTTCCATTTCCTCTTACCACTATCAATCTCAAAATTGGTCTCTATTCCGTAACACTACTTTGCAATTCTCCTCCATTAGGAGTCATTTTTTGGCTTTCATTCTTACCCTGTGCAACCCGCTCGTTCTCTCAGATCTTCCAGCTTCTTCATCCATTCCTCCCCCTGCCCATTTTCATTCAGAATTTCTTTCATTCTCTCTTCTATACCCCCCCCCCCTTTGCAACCTGTACACCTTTCTAACACATGCAAACATGTTTCCTACTCATACCTACATACTCTACACAAATTCTCTCCTTTATTGATCTAATACCTATATGCTCTTACACCCTCTTCCATTCTGAGCTTCAACTAACTCGCATAACCCATCTCAAAAATCTCTCATGCAAAATTTCCACTCTGTTATGTTCTTTCCATCCCCAAATTTCCACTCTATAGCTTAACACTGACTGTACTAACACATCAAACATCCACACTGTCATCTTCCAGTCGTCCTTGAACCTGCTTTTTCCTATACCCCATACTTGTCACATTACTTCACTCGCGCGTTCTAATCTCTTTCTCACCTACATCCCGCTTCCTCCTCTCGTTTCTAACCAAAATCGTAAGTAGCAAAACTTCTCCACCAACTCCACCACCACGCTATTTATCTTCCATTTGTACCCTCATCACTCTAATCTACCCTTTTTATTTCTGAAACACGTCATCTTAGTCTTGTTCACATTCACTGTGAACAGGATCTGGATGAACACATTGCCATTTTGTCATTGGTGTTTGAGGTTTTTAGGGAGCCTAATCGATTTTCCAGTCCCGAGGGATCGGACTCAATTGCGACAGTTTAATGGTCTCGTAAATTGGTATCACAGGCATCTGAAAAATGTAGCCAGAATTCAGGGACCGTTGAACAAGTTGACAATTCGAAAAGTTCCTTGGAGGTGGACCGAGGTTGAGCAGAAGGCATTTGACGACGTTAAGAAAGCCCTTATCGAGGCTCCTCGGTTGTACGTCCAAATTCCTGGACAACCTTTCATTTTGTATACCGATGCTAGCGACTTCGGTTTGGGTGCGATTCTCGTCCAAAGGGATCCGAAAACGGGAATTGAAAACTTGGTTGAGGTTTTAAGTCGACCATTGAAAGGCGCGGAGTTGTATTATACAACCGCGGAAAAAGAATGCCTTGCCGTGGTTTGGTCCATCGAAAAATTAAGGTGCTATTTGAAAGGCATGCCGTTCAAGGTCGTAACCGATCATCAGGCATTGCAGTGGCTTCATGGATTGAAAACTCCCATAGGTCGCCTTGCCAGATGGGCAATCTATCTTTATCAGCACGACATAACAGTCGAACATCGACGTGGAACCACAAATGAGGCCCCCGATGCACTATCGCACATGTTTAGCATCGATGTTGATCCGAATGGGTGGGAAAAGGTCATCGAAGAAACCATCCAGGAGCGAATTCAGTTGAACACGATTTGTGATCAGGACTGGTACCAGGCAAAATTCAATCTCGTCAAAGGTCAACCCGATAGGTTCTCGGAATGGAAGATCGAGAGCGACGAACTGTTCTATTATCGTCCTGATTACGAAAGAGCCATGATTGATGACGAAGATCCATGGAAAAGGGTAGTCAAACCTTGTGACATCATGACTATCCTTCGGGAAAACCACGATATCCCACGAGCGGGACATCTAGGTCGCGATAAGGCATTGGATAAAGTACGCAAAAATTATTATTGGCCAGGTATGACCCTGGATCTTAAGTCCTTTGTCGAGGACTGCGAAATTTGCGTCAAGGTCAAACACAATCAAAGGCCTGTGAACGGTCAATTTACTACCCGGCCCTTACAAACACCCTGGGTCCAGTTATCGGTCGACACCGTCGTCTCTCAAACACGAACAAAAAGGGGAAACTCTAATTTGATTGTCGTTCAGGATTTGTACATTAAGTATATCGAGTTATTCTCAGTTCGACATAGGACTGGTAAATCTGTGGTTCAAGCGCTCGATAGGGTTTTCGATCGTTGAGGAACCCCGAGTTCAATTCTTACGGATAACGGTACGGAGTACATAAATAAAGATGTCAGAGCCCTTTTGTTAGCGAGAGGTATTAAACATATCACTACCCCGTTAAGTCATCCCCAGAGTAATCCAGTAGATCGCGTTAATCGAACCATCAAGCCAATGATTTCCGCATTCTTAAACGAGAACCATATGGAGTGGGATGTAAATTTGTCGAAGATTCAGTTAGCTTATAACACTGTTCCGCATTCAGGCAGTAGAATATCGCCTTTCTTTTTTATTCACGGGCGCGAAGCGGTGGTTGTGCACGCTACGAGGTCCCCTGAAAATGTCGATAACTCCACCTTTAAAGACTCAATTGACGAATGGACAGCACGAATGAATAAAATTGACGAATTCCGTCACAAAATAGAAAGTCAGATTAAGAAAAACTCTGACAAAAGTTTGGCTAGGTCTATGACCCTAATAAAAAGTTGAGTAATAAGGCAAGATGCATATTCCTCGAAGCTGGCACATAAGTTTGCAGGACCAGCTTTTGTTCACAGAGTGTGTGGACCGGTTACGGTAGAATTGACAAACAAAGCTGGTAAAATAGTGGGGAATTACAGCATTACCGATTTAAAAATTCCACGTCGAACGCTGCGTGTTATATAATGTATATTTTCAGCGCGACTCATTCAAGGAACCCACGAGTTCTCCATCAACCTCCACCAGGCGAATCGACGATTGTCAGAATATCAGGCTTTACGACACCCCGCTCTGGCTCCTCCACCCCTGCACCATTTTCAGCACGAGTACTGGAGCTGAAACGACAACAACTCGAACTGGAGCAGAAGATGCTAAATTTGAAACTCGAGATTGAGGTCGAACGGACCAAATTCTCACCATCCGAGAAGATTGACCTCAGTCAATTCAACGTTCCAGTCGATGCCAACATCGACTTCACCGAAAAACTGGATACGACAGACCAGCCAGCAACGCCACTGGAAAAGGCTCTACTGGACGCAAACAAGCTCCTGGGCAACGAGTTTGACTCCACACCCCGTTGCACGATAAGTGGGATCGATCTGAGAAGGCCTAAGTCGGAGTCAGGAGAGTCGTCAGTAAGCAGAGAAGCCTAGAGACTCCTTGACGTTTAAGAAGTTTCCTCTTTCCATTTTCTTATTGTTCTCCATCCTCCCCCTTCTCCTCTTTTCCTGTACACGCATAATACATTCACAATAACTTTTCCTGATTTTATGCTTCTAACCATTGTTCCGTCTTTTTCTTCTATATTCTCTCCCTTTTATTCCTCTACAACCAGTTCCTTTTTTTAACCTTGACACCATGCCACCCATTCCTTTCCCTTTCACGTGCTCCTTTCTCGCTGCTTGCATCTTCCACTCATATGCTTTCGGTAATATTCTTTTCATGCCTTTCCACCTTTCTTTCTTGCATTAGAGTTCTCTTGGCGTTTTTGGGGCGCCCCCCGCCGTGACACTTGTGTCCCCCTTTTTTCTCACTTTATCCCCTTTATTCACTATCCATTTCCTTGCATTCAAGTCCTATTGTAGTCCCCCCCCCCCGATGACACTTGTTTTCCCGTTTTTTCCCACTTTGTGCCCTTCATTTACTACCCGTTTCCTACCCTCCCTCAGCTCTTCTACTTCATTATCCCAAATCCATATCCCTCCATTTATCCATATCCTATCTCTCTCAATCCTTCCCTCTTACCTTTACTTCTCTCGGCCTATGCCTTTCGCTCGATTAGCCACTTTTTTCTCCTTTCCCGCTACGTCAGATCTTATTAGATTCTTGCATCTCTTCCTTTCAGCAACTTCTTCTTATCCATCACTTCATACTTATCCTCCGCTCTCCCTAATTTCACTAAAAACATACATTCTTTCCCCTCTTTCTTCCCTCCCAGTCTTATCCCTTCTACTCTAACTTTCGCGCCGATGTCTCTCATCAGCTTCCCAATCTCTTTCTCTTACATTCTCCTTACATGTTTCATGTCCCTTTTTCTATCCTCCTCATTCTCCCTCTGCCTATTCTCTATGCTTTCCAATTTGTTCCATACCTTCTTTTTCTCTCCTTTCCATAATTCATCCCATCCTTCCCATTTTTGTCTCACTTTTCTCACCTCGTCTTTTACCTCCTCCCCTTGCCTCTTCATATCACTCAGCCTTCCGCAAGTCTCCTCTCTAAATCCCTTTATGAGAGCTTCTAGTTTGTTGAACATGTCTCCTTCATACCTATCTCTCTCCGGCGTTCTTTTTTTGGTCTTGACTTTTTTAATATTATTGCCCCTCTCCACATCTTCACCCACGCGCTCTCTTTTCATGTTATCTTCCCCCGTTCTCTCCCCTTCAATGTGCATGCTCTCGCTGCTAATCACGCACGCCGATCTTTGCCAGCTTTTTAGCAAATCTCTTGACCCCGAACTCCGCAATTTCGATCTACTAAGCCTTTCCGAATCAGTGGGCCTCCCGCGCGTATGTCCCCTTCCTCGAATCGACTCTGCCTTCGCTACAGCATCCAAAGGCGTAGCGAACATCTAAACTGCACTACCCTCACTGCTTACCTCATCTCTCTCTCTCTTAGCTATCACTGTCCCTGTCTACTTCGTTCTTCACACCAAACTCGCTTTGCCTCCTTCTGGATTCACGCTGTGGACTCCGCATAACCGACATGCTGCTATAACCTGTTAACCGACCGTTAGTCTCAACTCCCTCCCCTGTCTCCTCACTTCCCCACCTGTCGCTTTCTATTACACCCCAGAACTTTAAAAACTTTACCTAAAACTCACCCTCTTATACTAATTTCTTTTGACAATTCGTCGCTACTTTTGCTCCTTCTCCCTTCATATCCTTCGAACTCCTACTTTCTACCAACTCACCCAGTGTCCCACCGAAGCTAACCTAACCTCAAAATCAACTATCGTCAATTTTTATATATATTTTTTCAAATTCGCACTTTCTACCGCTCCCTTCATTCACACTTGCACCTTAACTCCAGGCCCCTTACTCACCACACCCTTACCGTACTCACTCAACTCTTCACTCCTCCCCAGCCAAAAAATGATCGCACTCGAAAAACACCGTGTAACCCCTATCGGTACTGATAACGGAAGCCCTTTAAATGACAGTTGTTTACTATTTAAACTTTAATAAACAAATACATTATTTGACTATTTTTCAGAATGTGTGTTTTGTTTCTTTTAGCAGAATCAACTAGTCACTTACTTTAGATATTGGGCTTTTCAATAACAATCATTCATTATTCAAATCAATTGATTAAACAAATTAATTAACTGACCAGTTTTCAGAATGTATATTTTTTTATTAGCATAAACAAAACATCTGTCACACATGTTAATTTACTATGGATATTGTGCCTTTAAATAACAATCATTCATTATTTAAATAATCATAATAATTGAATTCGTCTTTTAACCAGTTTTTATCTAATAAATTTTACTTTTTCAGCGTAATCAACTGAAATTCATTTGTCAGTGGGGCTTACTGTAAGTCCTTAATTACTTTCTTCTCATAATCAAGGAGGAGCGCAATATCTATCGCAAACGACCATTAATGAAAATTTTTTAATTGATTCTGCTAAACAAAACGAAACACACATACTGAAAAAATGTTTAATAGTGCATTTATTTATTAAATATTCACAATCAACAATTGTTACTGGAAAGCGCAATACCTATAGTAAATGGCCACCAGTGAAAGACGTATAGTTGAAGCGTTGCAGTACACAACTAGATTTCTAGATTCACATGCAGTGAAAACTTGCTGGGTAGTATACACAAAACTTGATGCTGGACAACAATTTGAATTTCATTGCTTTCGCTGAATGGTCAGGCGGCATAAGAATGATGTGCATGAAGCTCATAGTGAGCTAGGGACTCATCAAATCTTACTCCTGCGTAAATGTTTAGTATTTATTCCATTTTTATTGTAACAGAAGGAGATAATAAACGTCCTAAATGGACGTTTCAATTTGTTTCTTTACGACGTTTGATCGTAAGATCAAGATGCGTCAGAAAGAGCACGTGTGGAGGTGTTAGCGCCTTGATTCTTGAGAACTGGCTTGTGTTTGTCATGCTAACTCTGTTATATAGACCCCTATGCGATTATAAACAATACCCATTACGATGATTTGACGTGTAATCGTATTGCTATAACCTCTCGTCGGCAATTCACCAAGTCTCCATCCTGATCAACTATGCAGAGCTAAATTTGATGTATTGTCTTCACAGCGATTGGCAGGTAAATGACACGTGGCGGCACTTCAACGATCCTACATCCTGGTAGTACAACAGGAAAGAAATTATGAATTGTGTACACTTTACGCTCATTGATGTAAGCTCCGGTTGTGATTTTGCACTCAACTCGTAGAGCGTTCAGAGATAGATCAGAAGTATGATTCTTATTGTCTCCAAAAATGCGTCACGTAAATCCCAAAAATCGACTAATAGAATCCTCTGGTTGAAAATTTTCTTCACGATCACACTTGATCTCGCTGAGCAGTGTGTTATTATTTGTCTTGATGTTTATTGCAAGAAAAGAGTTCTATTTATAGAAAATACTCTGAGTCTAGCACACGTAACAGAGGCTGTAACAAAGGCGTCATCCCCTCCACTACTCAGGTTAACGAGGGTTATGGGAGGCAGTGCGTAGGCACTGCACGACAGTTTTGTTTATCCGCTTGAAATATGTATAACGCCATATCATACGTAATTAATAAAGTGCTTCAATTCGTTACGGCGAATTGACATTGTGAATAACAAAATTGAACTCTTTATTCGGACCCGTTACATTTTCTGACGATCCTGTCAGGATAGCGGCAAATGATCAGGTTTCTACGGAAGTTAAAAAAAATCAAACTGCCCTTTCTCAGACAAACCGGGAATCCAAACAAGTGAAAATACGAACTCCGAATGGTATCTACGGATATCAATTTAATGAATGTTTAATACGTTCTTTTGGTATAATTAGCAGTTGAACTAACATTAAGTCAACTCTATTCGACGGTAAAAGCTCAGAGTACGCAATCCGGCGGTAAACCTAAAAAAAAGCCACTTCTGCCAACTAGACATCATCGTACCACTTAGATGTAAGATATTATTCCTGTAAAAACTACTCTCACATAATAAGTCTCATTAACCGTCGTCTTTGGGGACTAATTGTTATGACAATTTTGGTTAAGCATTGTTGAGATAGTTATGTTAGCACGATTGCGCAAGTGGAAGTCTGAATCTATGAAAAAGATCATTGGTAAACTGGCGTTTCTCAAGTATAAGAAGAAACAGCAGGAAATCGCGTCAACAACTGACGAAACTGAAGAAACTGACTCAGACGAGGTTACCTTTTTGATCAATAATCCTTTCCTAACTAGTGTGACTCCACCAATCGGATGAGGAAACAGCGAGCTCCACGCGACACCATGAGAACGGACGAGGCGATGACTCATTCGACGAACAGGAACTGCTGAGACAGCATCCAACGGGAGAGCGGATACCTAGGACACTTAGAAAATCAATGCTATACGAAAACCCAAAATTTTCGGCAGGTTATGAAAGCAACAAGGCCACCTCAAGTACACTGCACCAGCGAGGAATACGAGGAATTTTCATACAATCAAGAATTCCTAATGGAGGAAATGCAAAAAAACAGAAACAAATTCAGATCAAGCAGATTCTCCAACGTTCATGGATAATTACAATAAGTCGCTGAAAAGCGAAACGGACGAGAATGCAGATAAAAAATTTCAACATAGGCAATGATAAACACCAAAGCCACCTGGCAATACGCATTGAAAATTGAGAGAAAAGAAATTTATTCTACATTGTTCCTGACAACTTTCCTCTACCTGAAGAATGAATAATTGGACTGCCTTTGTAAACAAACTATAAGAAGTACTATTTAACAGATAAATGGTTATATTTAAATGATAGAAAGATGTTGTTACAGGACGACGGATATTTCATTGAAAAGAACGTTATGAGAATCTGCTATATCCTGACAGAAGTAACAGATAAAGATGTGTGGATAGAAAACCAAGAAAATATTCCGGATGAACTATATAGATGCAAAAATAAGACAATCAAACTAGCTTATTTGAATTATAAAAATAAACCGGTAACACTATCAGAGAAAATATCTTTTGACATTTTCCCTAACATTTAATCGCTCGACGTAATTTAGGAACATTGTTACCAAATGCAACACCGTCTTTACATTAGAAGAAGACCCCTTACCATGCACAACCCTCATTGAACACGCGATAACATTAAAATCACCATAGAAGAACATAATAAAAACCTTATCAACCTGCTTCAAAGTTTGGAAGAATTAGGATTCGAGTTAGAACCAGACACGTGTGAGTATTTGAGACCAGAACTTGAGTACTTAGGACACCTGATTACTAAAGATGGTGCAAAACAGAATCCCGCGAAAATCGAAGCCGCTGAAAATTTCAGAAAACCTAGTAACGTTAAAGAAGTACAATCCTTTTTAGGCCTTGCAGGATATTATGGGAAGTTTATGAAAAATGTATCTATTCTTGCCAAACCACTTACAAACTTAATCCAGAAGAACATTATTTTTGATTGGACATCAAACTGTCAGAAAGCCTTTGACATTCTTAAAGAATCATTATGTTCAGCACCAGTGCTTCGATGCCCTAACTTCAACGACACTCTCACCTTAACATACGCATCGAATGTTGGCATCGGCGCAGTAGTCAGCGAAAAAGGTCACCCTTGCGAGTTATTAGCTATAGTATGAGCTACAAAAAGACTGCGACAATATTTATTACACAGAAAACTTATGATTCTAACCGCTCATAAAGCGTAAAATTACTCCATAGTATCAAGGACCCTTCCTCAAAACACCTGAGATGGCGATTGAGGGTTGAAAAGTATATATATATATATATATATATGTAGTGTGTACAATACAGCGAGAACTTTGGCAGATGCAAACCGTAAAACAAAACCAACGGTTGATCATAAGACCAAAAGACGAATGCATCAACTTAGCACAAAGATAGGCTGGGCAAGACAGTACGCGTCCCGCATTCAGTGTGTGATTGACTAAATAACATCTGGCAGGACTTTCAATGCCAAGGTTCGACAGTTCACGCGCGAACTGCGGATCCGTCATCACACAATCAACAAGTCAAAGCTACTGACCATCAGGCAGCATATTGTTGACAGAATACGAGTACTATCTGACGCTAGGAGAAGTCTAGAGCGGAGAGAGAGGTGGGTCAGAGAAAATCAACAGTTTTCGTCTGACCCATCTCGACTCTTCCAAGACCCTCCAGTTACTGTCGACATTCCGCCCAAACCAGAGGAGGTCGAAGCATTTTGGAGAGAAGTCTACGATGTCCAACATCCACTTAAAGAAGGCTCAAAGAACATAAACAGCTTCAAGGAGCTGTGCAATGCCCTCATCACAGCTGAGGAGGAATGCCTACCTATGACTACCGAGGAGGTGAAAAACGTATTAAGAGGCATGAAGAACTATTCCGCTCCGGGACCAGATGGCATCAAGACCTTCTGGTGGAAGAAGTTTCCTTCAACCCACCAGCATCTGGCCCGAATTTTTTCCTCATATCTAAAGTCGGAAGAGCATATTCCGGGGTGGTTGGTGGAAGGGCGTACAGTGCTCCTGCCGAAGACGGGCAACTTAGCTGACCCTAAGAATTACAGGCCAATAACTTGTCTGAGCACACTGTATAAGATCTTCACAGCTATCCTAAATGATAGGATTGTTCGGACAATTGGACCTGTATGGCGAGAGATGTATGGACAACGTGGCTCAAAGAAAGGCGTAGCGGGATGTCGGGAGAACTTGCTCATCGATAGATGTGTCTGTAAAGACGCAGCATACTATCAGCGATTTCTATCGATGGCCTGGATTGACTACCGGAAAGCTTTCGATTTAACCTCCCATAGACTTATCATCTGTCTGTTGGAAAGCCTAAAGGTTCATCCACACATCGTGAGGTGCATAGAGACATTAATGCCGCTTTGGAAAACCAGATTTACTATCTCATCTGGAAAACATCGTGTGATCACTAACAGTATCACCTTTCAGAGAGGTGTATTTCAGGGCGACACCATGATCCCTCTCCTCTTTTGCCTCACATTATTGCCACTATCTCTCGCACTTCGCCATTCCGAAGGGTATCTCTGCGGAAAACCTGGAAACCGAAAGCATAAGGTCACTCATGTATTTTACATGGATGATCTTAAGATCTATGCTAGGAATCAAGAGAAACTACATCTAGCTCTGAAAATTGTCAAAAAGTACACTCAAGAGATTGGAATGGAATTCGGGTTAGAGAAATGCGCCAAGGTTAATTTGAAGAAAGGAAAACTTAATGGCATCCCCGAAGATCCTGAGCTCGTTGACAGAAGCGCTATACGACACCTTTGCGCTGGAGAGACCTATACATACCTGGGCGTGCCACAGAGCCGCATTCAGGACGCGACATCTATAAAGGATACTGTCCGATGCAGATACAAACGTCTCATCCGGCAGATTTGGTCTTCCGAACTGTCGGCGAGAAACAAAGTATCTGCAACGAACATGCTTGCCGTCCCGGTAGTACTCCATTCGTTTGGAGTGGTTCCATGGACGAAGGACGAGCTCAGATCCCTTGATATCGGGACGCGAAAGGTTTTGCACATGAACAAGAGCATGCACCTTAAGTCTTCTGTTCCGCGACTTTACATCTCACGCCGCCTAGGTGGTCGCGGAATACTGAATCTTGAATTTCTTCACAACACACTCATTCTGGGTACAGCACATATAGTTGCAAATTGTCAAGGGCCTCTTCTTAAAATGGTCAGGAAACACGAAGAAGTGGGAAAAGGGGCGTTTCTGTACAAACCAGCGGAGGAGGCTGCTGAAACACTCGGCCTTGACTTCAATACTAGGGGTGAGCAAAATGCATCAAATCTTATCCATCTTGAATACTCACTCCTGAAGGCCCGGATTAAGAAAGCACAGGAGAAAAACTGCCACGAAGAGCTCCTCGACAAGAGGATGCACGGCATCTTCCACAGAAATGTGGAAGATCAGTCGATGTCGTATGAGCTAACGTTTGCTTTCCTTAGATCACCCGGATTGAAGTCGGGCACGGAGGGCCTCATTTTGGCATGTCAAGACGGTGTCATTTCCACTCTAGCATACCGTCGCCACATTTTGAGCCAAGACATTCCCGATGATAGTTGCAGAGCGTGTCATGCACACCCCGAGCACCTAGGACACATACTATCTAGTTGTCCAACTCATGCGGGAACGACCTACATCCAAAGGCACAATGCGGCACTAAGAGTGCTTTATTACCATCTCTGTCACTCTTATGGCATTAGCCCAAATACCTCTCCACTAAACGCTCCTAGAGAAATAGAGTCAATTGTCGAAAATGAGAAGTGCCGCATATACTGGAACTTCATATTCTCGACAATTGTTTCTGTTGCGCACTCGAGGCCTGACATAGTTCTCCTTGACTTCGAGAAACGAACCATGTTCGTTATCGAATTTTCGGCACCAGCGGACAAAAACGTCACAGCCAAGGAGAAAGAAAAGAAAGAGAGGTATAAAGACCTTATAAGGGAGTTGCGACGGTTATACCCGGAATATTCTGTTAAGCTAATCGTCTTGATCATCGGCACTCTTGGAAGTGCCAAGGTTTCACTGGTTAATAGCCTGAAAAGCATC